>JAQGCH010002622.1:0-12251 GCA_034699485.1 Nanhermannia elegantula
TTTGGGTTAAAATAATTTCCCCGATTTTAACCGCCGAATCAGAAAATTTATTTTAACCGAAATCCGGGAACCCGATTCATAATTAAAGGTCATTTAACTTGGTTTATCGAAAGACAGATATATCAATGGCTTCAAATATATAAAAGCCTAAAATTTTTCATTAATACAAAATTTTAAATCGCTTTCTAATCCTTCAAAACAAATATGTTTGATATAACTTGTGATTAATTATATAACAAACATAACTTATATTACTTTATATTGAATTACTGTATAATGATATGCAATAAATATTTATTTGTCTCTATTTCTTATAATTATGTAAATTTTATTTTTTTCATTCAAGTCTTATTCTAACATTAAATAAGATATATATCAAGAGTTATATGACTTTCCGCTTATGAGACTTGTGGTGCAGTGCATATGAGTTTGCTTTATAACTCGCGGATGTTTTGATAAACGGCTTAATTATCGAGACCATACACTTGCCTGGTTTGGTGGTGAAGAACAACACTATTCTTATTAAAGTGAGCACTTTCTAGACTAAGTGATAGAATGATAACTGACTGCTAAGATGTTTATATCCATAGATCAAAAAAACACTGATGACTGAAATCAGACTTCGCCAAGTTATGAAGCCCAGGGGGAGGGCAGCTTTGGGGAATTTCTAAAAATCAAGAAGAGAGTAAAAACTTATGGGTTTTCTGAGACATTTATTAAGAGAAACAAAGTTTTTGTTAATTTTTAAAAAATAATTTTTGTAACAGTTTATCTTAAAAAATAGCATTAAAAATAAATTATTTGAATTTTCATAAAAATGCTAAAAGAATGCTTTTTAATTACTTCATAATCCTAATGGATTCCGTACCCACTTGACCAACACTGACTCAAATGAAAATCTTTTTATTGAATATTTTTACTTAAAAATTGAAACTTTTATTGAAATTGTTAATTGTTAGTTAACAGTAACTGTTATTTCTTATTAACATAATTTAAAATCTTGAGATTTTATTATTGTATTTATATATTTTAATTTTTAAAATTGTAAACATTGCTAACTCATTGAGTTAAATATCAATTAATATAAAAGTAACTTTTCGTTGATTTAAATAATTTAACAAAAGGATTGAAAGAACAAAAATAATAATTCAATATAATGTAATAACGATAATAAGGTAATGATTTATATTGTTTCACATATTATTGAGATTCAAGTTATTATTATTTATAATGTAATTTTAGACTTTCTTTTTCTACTTTATCGAATGTTCGGTTTTATTGGATCTGAATTTAAATTATTGATAAAATTCAAAGTGATTTTTAAAGCATTTCTTATTTTTTCAAAACCAAATAGATTGTTCTCATTGTTGAAAACAATAATTTAAATTATGTTTTGGGCTACTTATTGGTCAGTTTTGAGTTAAACCTTTCTGTTATCATTGATATAGTTTTAAACTCATAATTTCACGTCTACATCAATGATAACAAGATAACTTGTTATATATTATATATATGTTTTATATATATAATCTAGACTTTTAATAAACTTATAATTACTAATTTAAACTCCAAATTAAAGCTTAAGTTATATTATATATTAAAATGTAAAAGTCATCATTTTATCTTTTATTCTAACTTTTATAAAACTTAATAGTGTCTGAAAAGACAAACTAGTCTTGAGATCAGATTATTTTGTTGATCAGATAATATAATCAAAATGACAAAAATATTAATATATGACCCAAAGATGAGAATGCGTTTAAAGTATAAACTACTTCAATAAGAATTAAATGGGAAGTTTTGGTCGCTAATAAACATACCGCCAATTGAGAAATACCAAACTTATCAGCAAAGACGGAAACTCCTATAAATGGCATGAGTGAGTCAGAATGTTTTTAACAAATTTTGTGTGCACTGTAAAAAACTTCATTGAGAAGTCTTGTTATTGCATTTTTATATAACAGATGCAATATAAGAAACACTTTACGAGTTTAACTTGCTTTCAGTTATCCTTAGAATGCATGCTATCGTTCAAAAGAAGCTGTTTGAATATTTGAATGCTGTTTCTATGTATTTCTATATATAGAAGGAATGTCTCACATTACTCGTGAAATATTTTACAAATTTTAGTGTACAGGACTATTTTCAAACACCATATAAATTTTCAAATACAAATACTATTAGTAATTGAGAGAAAAAATTGTCTGAAAAGTCAAACAAATATAAATTACCATCAAATCTATAAATAAACTGCAGACATATTTATATAAAAGTTTTGTAAAATTATAATCAGAGACAAGACTTTATTGGTAATCCTAGTTTTTATTTTGGAGTCAAAATGCTAGGGTTTTGATATATTGATCCATTATTATCAAAAAAGGGCTCAAATTAGTCAAACTTTATAACACTTAAAATCCAATTTTCATACATTTTTCGATGACTTTCCTATTTTAACAAGTTTTTAGGTAATACACTTATTTTGGAAAATTCTGTTTAGAATTCATACATTGTATTGTACTATAATGTATTTCTGAGAGCAGATTCTCTATGAATATATTTAAATTGCGGATAAATAGAAAATAATCATTTGCGTACTTTTTTGCTTAAAATGTGAGTTTTAGTCTCATACTCATTGGTCATATTTCTTAATTTTATTATTTTTATGATTAATCAGACATTTTTGAAATGATTTATGAGAGAATTTCAAGTGTTAATTTATAATTTAAATAAAATAATTTTAATTTATGTAAATATTTTGGATTAATTACAAATTTTTATGATAAGACTTAAAGCTAATGTAGGAAAGATTATCACTCATTCCGACAATTAATCCTTAATTGAGAATTCATAGTCTTTATTGAATGAATGACATAAAAGTTTGCAGAAATTTATTAATTCTGCAGCCAAGGAAAACTTTTAATAATGCAAATCAATTTTTTAATAATATCTTTTGAAATGAATGGTTTGAAAAGATGCGCGAAATTAACTTTCAAAAAAATGCAGTCAATTTATTTATTTAAAAAATTTAGTATCAAAAAACGAATGAATTTGAAGCCACGCTTGATATTCATGATTTTCCTAAAGCTAATAACTAAATTTTAAGCTGACACCTACTTTTATAGAACTAGTTTTGACTTTTTATCTACTTTAGTCTAAAATTTCACCTATTTTTAGTAGTTTTTATTACTAGAAAGTCTCGTCTCTGGTCATAACAAATAAAAAGCGATTAAAGCAGAAGAGATTGCTATAGAATGTGAGTCTTTGAATATACGAGAAACAGAATTATAGACTGTTTTTAAAAAATATTGAAAAGCTTTGTGAAAGTGCATTGAAAGGGGAGTCAGTATTATTTTGTCAACAGTTTGATAAATGACTTTCTTTAAATGACACGATTACATGAGTCTAATACATGATTGTCACCAAACCATACTTTTTTTAGAAGGAAACTAATGTAGAGTCAGTTGATTCATGATTTTTGGTTTTATTTATATACTTTCTTTTAAATATTGCTTTATATTCGCTTTCAAATTATTGCTATATTATGAATGTCATAATAATCAAACTTTTATAATACCTTTTAACGAGTATTGTGTAATAAAACGAGTATACCATACATTTTATCATTCCTGACCACCACCGCCGGTCTTCATTGTTGAAAAAATGTAATTTTTCATATTATCGCGAATATATTCATTGTTGTATTTTTGAAACCGCAATAATATGAAAAATCAAAAATTTTAAATTACAGCAAATGACATATTTCAATAACATATTTCGTTTTCATAGTCCTCATTCAGTCTTGTCTTAAATAATAATATATTAATCGAATTTCAAATCTAAAATAAGAATTTTTAAGATGTTTTCACCATATTTAACGCTCTTTTCTGATAACATTCTCAACATAAGATTTTTATTTGTTATTCATTTCAATTATGTAAAAAAATCACATAAAATTCATACTGTGTTAAAAGGAAATAAACTTTGATTTTATTGAAAAAATAAGTAATTTATCAAAATTGCTGACATTTATTTGTGAACTACAAAAAAGGTCCATAAATAGTATTATATTCATGACTAGAGAAGAATTTTTACCAAACTTGAAGTTTATTTAACTTAATTTAGAAGTATTTCATATTTAAAATGTAATGATACAAATTTGTAAATAAATTACTACTATTTTCATAATTTTAAGAAATATTTTTAAAAAATTAGATAAACGTGATATTATTGAGATTTTAAATAAATTACATTTAAAAGCAATTATTTTTTACAAAAATGTGAAATCTTTAATAAACATATTTCTCAAAACAAATGGAAAAAATAAAAATAAGGAAAATATTTGTCTTAATAATGATAGTTTATAAAGAACTTAGTATATGAATCGGTACTCATGATGAGTGTTAAGTGATAGACAAAGAATATGTAAATGAAGGTATTTTGATATAAGAGTGACCACTTTCTGTTTCAGCCCTTTAAATAAGGATGGGTTTATGTAATGCTACAATTTAGTAGAGCAGTAACTATGGAGAAAAAGGTAATTTACTTTACTATGAAGTATCGCTAACTCGCAAATTCATCACTTGTTTACTTTGGTAACACTGGGAAAAGGGATTAAAGCAATCGCTTGCACATTGAAACGGCACAACCCTTTTATTACCAGTAAAACGGCTTTAATGTTAAGAATACGTAATTTGAAGGCGGAATACGAAATGGAGTACTGTATGTGGCGAAGGCTTGAGTCCAGTTTATTATCATAGCAACGAAATGCAGAGAATCTCTCGAGAAATCGACAGCAGTGCCAGAAGACAAGGAAAAGGCGTATATCTTAACAATGCTATTGCACTCAATAACAATCTTCAACTCTCTATTCTCACAAAATAGACTGCAATCTCAAAAAAGTTACGACTAGTTTATAAGCAGTCGGTTTCAATTACTTTTAACTTTTCCACTGTATTTCCACTCATTTAACTTTAACTATGCGGCCAAAAGTTGCAAAACTCTAATTAACTGCCTTTGAAACTGACATTCTATCCAAAGAAAGTTATATTTTCAACTCTAATGTTTATGTCCAAATTAATTTGCATTCATTTCTACCATAAGATCACATCTTGTCTGACACTTCAGAAACTCTATTTGCAATCTAATTATTTAAATAGTTCTATTGATAGTAACGATAAATCTTTTTATTTTTAACAAATATTAAACACTAGAACTTTGAAATCAAAAGTAATTTAAAATCAATTTATACTTTTGAAAAACTACAGGTATATAAAAACTATTTAATCATTATCTGATTCATTATTTTTAATCAAATGAATATAATTACTGTTATTTTTATGTAAAATTTTTTGAAATTTCTATTTATTTAATATACCCTTTAGTTATAGTTAAATAGTATTAATTAGCAAAATATTGATTTAATAAATACGGTAAAAAGGAAAGTAAATCAAAATATGTTCCCCTTATACTCAATTTTAATGAAATACAATTTTGAGTCAAATAAACAAGTATTGACTTAAATAAATGTCGAAATAGTTGAATGAAATCACAAAACCAAATAAATTTTAGCAGCTTTAAGATCCAAATTCAACACTTGTACTTACAGTACAGTACATGTTAGTATATTTTTCATTCAAAGTTATTGTGAAAGTGATAAATAAAGGGCGGAAAATATGCACAAAAAAAGAATTTTCTGTCAAATTTTTCGTTCAAGTCGTTTTTGAAAATATCTTAAAAATGTGTAATTTCTGGTCAAAATTAATTTAAAGCTATTATTGCACCATATATTTTATCACATTATTTCAAAAAATAACATGAAAATATCAATCATTTTAATTTTCAGAAAATTTGAAAAAATCAAAGGGGTGACCAATGCATACTTTCACATTTTCTGAAAATCCTGGACTTGAGGATTCGAACCGGATAATTTAGCAATAAGTGTAATTGATTTGAGCCGTCAAATTTAAATGGAGTAATTGCACAATTAAGTAAGTCTCAAATAAACAAAATTTACTTTAATTGAACAAAAATTAGGGTAAACGGAATAAGAAAAAGAAACGAAATGCCCAAAATAAGTGGTAAAATTAAAAAATATGTCAAAATATGCATAAAATTTGAAAAAGGCAAAATATGCATGCATATATAAAATAAAGCGCGTCTAAAACAACTTAATTTGGACCGACTATATGAAACATGCAAACATGCACTTTTCCGCCCTTTAGTCATAAAAAAATATGTTTGAAGGAAAGTAAAAATGATATTCTGATAATAAAATCAATATATGCGTAATAAATCAAAACTTTTGTTATAATTTAAAGTTATTCATAAATGATACTTTAAATACAAGTTACATTTTAAACATTTTTATTTATTAGTTAACATTTAAGTCGTTTCTTAAGTCAATCAATTTGTATTTTTAACTCAATAATTATAAATAATTAAATTTTTATTTGCATCTATATTTTTATTTTAAAATAAACAAACAATACCACATATCCATTATTGCTTTAAGTCACATAACAATCAAGATGTCAATTAATTTAAAATAGAATAAAAGCATTTCAAAAGCGAAACTTAAATTAAACGTTAAAAATAATTTCTTTCGCAATACAAATCAGTTGAATACATTACAACATCCAATATTGCGCACCATATAATGTAAAACGATATAAAAGAGTCTGCCTAATGTGCACCTACCTATAAACCCCGCCAAGAATTTTATGAATATGAAAACTGATAAATGATTGGGTCATTTTTTGATTAAGTTTTCGAGACTTGGTTATTTTGCAGCTCTCGAAAATACAATTTATACCTGATTTATACTATCTATTCCATGTGCGAAATTATCTATTACCTGTATCCAATGTACTGTACCTGTATCCATACAACGTATAATTACTGCTTTTCGATTTCAAAATTAAAATATCGGCGGTCACATTCGGTTAACAAACTTTATTTTAAAAATTCGGTCAAATTTGGTTATAAAAAAAACTCATCGGTTTTCTAAGACTACTTTCTTAAGTAAAGTGTTTTCTCGCGAAAATTTTTAAAAAATTAATTTCGTGCCTATTTATTTAGCATATTATTTTCGAAAATTAATATGAAGACTAAATTATTTTAGTTTTCAACTTAAAAAAATTAAAAAAACAAAAGTATTTTCTTTGATTGAGGTGTATGCCATAGGCACAGCACTACGCAATTTTCTGTTTCATAGTAATTTTTGAGGTCAAATTCGGTAAACTTTGTTATTTGGCCAAAAGAATTTTTTTAGATTCGGAGGTCATATTCGGTCAAATTCGGTCAAATTCGGTCACTGACGATAATTGGCGATCAATCTGGAAAAAACCCTTAGTTCATTCCTCCTTTTATAAAGCAAGTTATCTGCGTTATCATTGATATTACTATAATAGTAATGAACTCATTGTCACATAAAGTTTTTGAGTTTCAAACTTTTATCAATTGATAAATTACAAAAACTCATTATTAAGAGTCAAACTTTTCATTACTCGATGTATTTTCAATATATTAATTTGTTTAGTCATTAAGAGTTTGACTCTTATTAATGGTTTTTGTAATTTTATCAATTGATGAAGCTAAAAAACGTTTTCTTTTATAAAAGGGAGTATGGACTAAGGGTTTTTCCAGATTGATCGCCAATTGTAAAAATAATTCAAATTTTGTGAAAGTTTTAATTTGCAGTATATTATATTTTTAAAAACGAGAAAATTGTAATTTAATATTAAAGTTTGATTCAAACAAATGCTCAAACAAACAAATTAAAAAAATATTCAGATTTTTAAGCACAATAAAAAGCATCAAATTATTGAGCAATTTAATGAAATATTTAAACATATTTTCTAGCAATCGATTTGCCAATAATGAAATATTCATAACTTATAAAAATATTTGGTTAACGAGCGAAACCATATTTTTGAAGATAAGTAAATTTAATCTTTGCAAAAGTGAGTCCCTAATAAAATTTAATTATTGAATAAACAAACATTAGCGCAATAAACCTTATAATAGCGAACACCAGTATTTAATACCTTTATTCAAAATCTGTAATCATTACATTATTGAAGCAAATGAGAGAGTGCCCGCATTTGATGAAATTAGTAAACGATGTTCATGAAGAGAAAGCTCTAACAAGCGCACGAACAATCTCTAATATTCATACACTTGTATGAGTAGCATTAGTAAAGTTAACATTGAAAGCAAAACTAACTATTTTTCTAGATCTGAAGTAATGGCGTGACTCGAAAAGCTATTACAGCATTCATGACATCAATGGCAGGCAGTTTTGAAAATTACAGCAAAGCAATCGCTGGCATTTCCTTACTTTCATATTATGTGCGCTTTATATGATTCGTGCCAAACCATTAATGTGAATAGAAGTGGAGTTCTGGCGTAGTTCTGCTGCGAATTCACGCATATTTGAGATGAGACAACTTATAAACATTAGCCAACAGTAAATAACTTAAATGTTGAGTGAAAAAGAAGGAGAAAGAGATTATCAGATTTGAAATATAGCTAAACTTTAAATTATGCAAAAATTATTTTCGGAATTAGTTTACTTTAATTTTTTGTTTCTTCAGAATATTACAGAATATTTGAAATGCAATTTACATCCCTAGTCAGCAAATCTCCAAAGTATACCAATAAGTTATACGGTTTTGATAATTTTCATCACTGGGTAAACATTTTTACAGCAAATAAATAAATAAATTTATTTATAGTTATCAAAAATTTGAAAGTATTAATGCATAAAACATAAACATAAAAGTTATTTTAATTGATTGGCACATATATATTGAATTGATAAGTAAATGATCAACTTTCACAACTTAATCGTTTCTAAAGTATAAAGTGATTTAAATGCATTATAAGAGGCAACAGTTTGAGAGAGTATAATAGCTTTGCAATGAATGCAATGCCAAATATTTAATTCGCAAATAATCTGAGATGTGAGTCGGCATAATTCACAAACTATATCATTACTCACTTGTTACTTGAGAGTTAATGCATTAACAATAATAATTACTCTCAATGAGTGGGATTGTGATAAAAAAGCCATTAATTAACTTTGCTCTCAAATATTACTCATACAATTATCAACTATTTCATGAATTAGATCATGTTATATCAAATGCTTTTTAATGCCTATCAATTATTTATTTTTTTAATGTGTATTAGTTCTAAAGTCTCTAAAATAGAGACAAATATTTTTTGAGAAAATTCTAAAAGTTAACTAAGATTTGTATCTATTTTAGTATAAATTCGGGTTTTAAACTCAAAAATTATGAGGATCTGTACTTAAATTCGATGTTTATCTAAAAAATTCGACTTAGTATTGATAGTGATGTTTAAATTATTGAATTTAAAAATGATTCAAATAGTATAAGACGTGATAAATACTTAATTTTATTTGATTAGTGAATATTTCTTATCACAACAATTTTGATCTGAGAGAACACAAGCTTATACAGAAAATACAAGTAAATGAGCCAAAAACCTTTTTAACCATTATTTATCAGAATAATAGTTGAAGAATAACACAAGCAATCGAATTACGATAAGAATGAACAATAAGAACAGATTTTGAAATTTTTCCATTTCATTTAGCGCTTAATACTAGTGTTCTCGTGTCAGATGCGCTGTAACGTGACATCTAAGAGATCAGAAATGATTCGGGATTTAGTATAATGTGAACGCTGCTAATACTGTACTAGTATTTATTTAAAAATTCATTTTAGTCTATTCACAAATTGTTTTTGTTTTCAAATTCTACTCAACATCTTTTCAAAGTTAATTTTATACAATTTTATGTTAATTATTTAGTTATTTTAGGTTACAATCAAATGATGATACATATTATGTACTGTATAACTCATGTATTATTGAAATATTCCAAAAGTCTTTTATAACTGATTCAAATCAAAATCAAAAAGTGTTCAGTTCTACGATCGATACCTAAACCTTTTGTAGTCATGCACTGACATTAAAGTATAATTATTTAAATTTCATCTTTAACATTATAATTATATTAATTATTTATTTAATTCAAGAATTAGACTATAAAGAGCTAAAATCTAATTGTTTATGAAAAGCTAATTCTCAAATATAGATTAACTTTATTATATGAAAATTTATCGGAAACTTATTTTTTATGGTTAATCAATCCATTAAATTAAAATTAAAGACACTTTTTGATTTCTAGTCAATAAACTCATATTAAGAATCTTACACCAAACTCGTTTCGCAATCCTTTGGCTACAAAACCAATCAGTGCAGAAAAAAATTAATAATTTTCTAAAATGTGAACCAATGAAAATTAGAAGCTTTTAGCTGTTATCAGCAAATTTAGTGTTTGATGGGTTGTATTATTGTTAAAATATGCTATAATTCAATTTTTTCGTTATAAGAGTACAGCAGTAAATAGAGTGCACATATGCTAATGCTATAAAGTTGGCGCTACAGCCGTTTGATGATAACTTATCATATGATAAGTACTTGAAAAGAATTTAAGTTTCTGCAAATAAGTTAATGTAACTTATCATTACAGTATTGCCTTAGGAATAATACGCTATCAATTTCAAAATAGTGTTTACCATGGAAAGCATCCAAAGTTACTCAAGAGTGAGTTTCACTGCAATGAAAAGGGCGATGCGATACATCATTTAGAGTGCAATAGCTTTTCGCTGTCGTTTTAAGTCTATTACATGTGACACTTTTAATCGACTAGCAGTTGATGCGAAGACTAGCAGTAACAACAACAGTCTCTAAGTCTGCAATCCATTGCTTCTACACTTCTATCTTACTTTTTCTGGCGCTGTGGAGTAGAGTAAAATCTAGTCTTATTCTTAGAGTTCTTCTATTTCTCTATTCTTTTAGTTATATGTTAACACCAATAAAAAAGAATCGACACTAAATCCTCTTTGTGAGCCTGCGAGTGACAAGCAGTAGAGCAGCTCAACAATAAAGAGAGTCCACAAACTCTAACTCACATACAGTATAATACATAATACATATATACAGATATAACTTTATATCCAGTAAATTAAAGTCAAATAAAGTTGTTGGAAACATGCGAGATATAAGATGAGCCCTCTATACTTACAACGCATTTATCGCATAGAAAACTAGACTTAAATGGTTGGACAGTGAAAATGATAATCAGGCGTTTGGATCGATTTATAATTATTGTGCTTCAAATTGCAATTTATTTTGCCAAAGGGGACAATAAAAGAAAACGGTGGGCAGCGATGTTAGACTGACATGCATGACAGGGAAGAAAAACAACTTCACTTGAAATAGAGCCTACGAATGAGCCTACGAATGAGGAACTCAAAAAAGATTGGAAAGAATGCTACCAATGCCAGTACTTGATTGGGTAAATAACATGGAAACGAATCTCAAGGGAGATAAAAATCCTCAGTCTTGCCTTTAAAGGGATCAAATGCAACATAGAATAGAGTTGAAGGCATGATCGCTAGCAAAGGCATTAGCTTAAAAGCCAGTCTGCATCAAATGTATTGCAAGAAACGTAACTTAGCAAAAAAGCTATTTAATGTTGAGCTTTCTTGATTGCCATCGACCTCTTCTAAAAGAGTTTGGCTTTGACTCGTTTCACTAATTCTTATAGAGAAGCAATACAACCAACAGAACCAATAGAAGCAACTTGTCTTCAAAGCAACAACAGTTTCTATCAGAAGCTCTTCTAAGCGCTGCGCTTAATATATATTGTGCCGCTATTGGCGTCAATTCTTGGACATACACATGCGGCTAATACTATAATAGTCTATGTGACCATTTATTACTTCTACACAGAATACTGTACAGAATGTAGAAAAACTCATTTAACTGACTCTCTCTTTCTCTCTTATCGGGTACGTGTAAATGCATTATAACAGAGCTATGCGAATGTGAGTTACACTTTACGAGTTAGGGCTAAGGACTATGCAATTATTTCTCATATAAATTGAGTCCAATATAGCCGACTATATCCCTGTTCAGTGTAATACTATTTATTTGAAATGGAAAAACATTCTTTTTAACAGTTTCGTCTCATGGATATTAAATTGCAACTACTCTTATAGCTATTATTCTAATATATTTTTATGTTATATCGATATTTATAATAATTGTATGTTTCATATGCATTACAATTCAGGTTTAGCTTAAAGCTTAAATGAAGTACGAAACACACCCGATCTTCAATTATTAGTAATGTTACAATACTAGCACTGCATACT
>JAQGCH010002623.1:0-12248 GCA_034699485.1 Nanhermannia elegantula
TAAACCTGGAACATTATGCGTCTTAATGATTTGAACATGAGTTTACATAAAGTCATTGCAAAACAAGTAATTGAGAAATGCATAAAACGTTTCCAAAGTAGTCCATTTGCTCTAGAGATGCATTTTGGAAAATTATTCTTACAAAAAATATTTAATGAAATGCATTATTCAGTTATAAAGTATATCATTTCTATAAAAATTACTTTCATTAAAAATTAAAGAACCATATTACTGAATCTATAAAAAATAATACTGTAATAACTATAGTAAATATTTTATATAAATTTTTGAATACTAGAATGTTTTGAATAAATTTTTAAGCTATTTTGAGACAATAAACGTAATTTATAATTTTAAGCTTCATTTATTGAGTTAATAATAAGTTTTTACTTGATTTTTGCAATTTTCAAATTTAAATTAACTGCAACTTTTTAGAAGACTCATTACTGAAATGTCTTTATTAGTTAAGTAACTTTAAGAAAATACAGAATATTCTTAGTTAAAAAGTATAATATTAAAAGCACTTTTCCCTGTGATATACTTTACAGTAAAACACAGTCTCATAGCTTTTAACAACAGAGTCGAGGCATTTATATAATATAAAAGTTGTTCATTCGCGCTGACAGTGAGTAACGTGAGTAACGTTACGAACGGAAAGCATTAATTTCCCCCTCAAACCGATTGTCAGTTTAACTGATGTCTTGAACGCGTTACGAAACCACATATATATCAATAAAGTCTGAATAAAGTGAATGTCGAGAAAAATTGACTGAAAACAACACATCAGAAAATTAGTTTCGAGTGAAAAATTTTAATTTCAAATATAACTAATTCATTACTTAAATAGACATTTAGAGGTTTTAAAAGCTTTGACAATATTTGCTTTTAAAACTCATGAGAATATTTGTAAAGAGACTTCAATTTGAAGGCAGAGACAAATATTTAATCCCTTATTAAGGACTTAATGGATAATTCGTGCATTAAATAAATAATTTGCTAATTAAACGTTTTATTGAAATTTATAAATGAACAAATTGAAGCTTATATGCGCCTAATGTTAAATTAAAAAGGATTTAATTATTGGTTATACAATCAAATTACGACATTTAACTCACAATTCACTTATTGTCACAGAAAATTATTTGATTCAGAATTAGTTAATGAGATAGAACTACAATCCATTCTAACTCTTCTCATATTAGCTCTTAATATACCATCAAAATAAAGTAAAAGTAAACGAAAATGAGAGTAACATTTGTAATAATTGAGAGTAGAATTTAAGAATCTCAATGATGTTCTTTTTAATCAATACGTCAAACCTTTTAGTGTATTTGATATTCTACTCGAGAGACTGCTATTTAATTAGAAACATGTCTGTCTAACTGTAAGTCATCAATAGTTTGAATGCAAACATTTCAAATAAGATAATTATAAAAATTATTTAATTATCTTCACATATTTAATAAATTAAAAAGAAATGTGACTCAGACTAATACCAAATTATATTGTTTGCTTAATTTAAAGCGATGGACCGACACATTATGTGCCTTAAAATACTCTGTTCTGAGCCTATAAAAGAATTTATACCATTAAAAGAAACAAAAGATATGTTTTTATTAAATTATGTATTCATATAAAGCATAGAGCAATACCTTACATATAATATAATTTAAACCCCATAGCCGTCCAAATGTTGTTTTATTACCGGTAGTTTATTAGTAATAGAGATAAGTCCAACGCAAACATATGATACATACAGGTGTACACCACATGAATTTTCTAAGTATGATAGCAACGTCGAGTGAGTGATGCGATAGAGATGTAACTAAGGAACTGTCCAATGAGCAGCCTTTAAAGCGTGACAACGGACTATCCATCAGTAAACAATCCGTTGCTATCATACTTAATATTTTGAATGGGTGTACTGTACATTAAATGAACAATATCACAACATGATCGGCAACAATCAATTTTTAATATTTAAAACAATTTTGATTTTAAACTAATCTTTGGAACATAGTTTCAAACATAAAGCCTTTTTAATGTTAATAATTACAAAATTAAAACCTAAAATGTACTCAAATACTATCAATTGATTTTTTGGCAAATCTCGAGTTTAATTAATGTTGAAATTCTTCAGATAATAATTAATAAATGTGAGTAAAAGTTATTGCATCCAAACGTTATTTATTATTAAGTGCGCATTATTTTTTCATTGTTGTAAAATTTAGAGTTATTTATAATAACATTTTAACGATAAAGAAAACTGTGATCACACAGCAATCAAAAATGCATAGATAAACACAGATGACAGAGCTATAGTCATTTGTTAATGCAATACGGGTTAAAAATTATCCACTGATTTGGATAAAAAAATTGCATTTCAAATATGAGAAAATGTTTGAAATTTAGCAAATAAAAAGATGTTACTCCATTTCTATTGCTTGAAGTTAGTTTTGATTAAATCTAATGTCTAATGCCGGCAGTTTAGTTGAACTATTGCTTCACTTCAACAAAAGAGTCATTGATTTTCCGAATGTTCATTAATATAGAGATAACAATAGGAATAACACAAATTCACTGATGTATAATTCAATAAATTCAATTGATATCATTTGATTGAGAACTAACTTGAAAATATAGCTGCAGATAAGAGAGTGCGAATAAGTAGCATGTGTATATATTCAATAAATCATTACTTAATGCACAATTATGATACAGGACAAGCCTCAGAAAGAATTTGTATTGAAATACAAATATTGTCAGCCCGTAATTCAATTAAGTTGTATCATAAGTTTTAATATACACCAATTTGGGAAAAGTAAAGAATAACACTTTCAAAATAATCTTTAATGTAATATATCGTATCTGTGATACATTTTTAAATGCTTGAAGAAAAGTTTGATTTACATTACAGTTTGATTTAAGTTACATTTTCTTGAAAGTAAAACTCAATATTAACGTTTAACTTCACTTTATAAAATACTTAAATTTAGCGTTGCAAAATACTAAATTTAGTATAAATTTAATACCAAATTTAGCACTAAATTTAGTGTCTTCTGAGAAAATTTAGTAAATTTTTCATAGAAGCAGATTAACAATGAAAGAGTTCAAAAATTGCTATCAATTGAATATTACTAGTTATTAAACAAATAATTTGAAAGAATTTTATATTTGAGAGCTGAATTATCCCTAATATAATACTAGAATTTAACATAACATTCTAGGATGATAACGTATACTTTTAACATTTTGCTGTATTTTTATATTTTATACTAAATTTAGTACTAAATTTAGTGCTCTTGAGAAAATTTAGTAAATTTAACAACGCTACTTAAATTGGTTTAAACTGATCGATAAAAATAAAATTTTTAATCAAAAAAGCAATTTTATTGCAATTTGATAGAGTGTCTTAAAATTATATGATAAACAATCAAACCTGAAAATATTTTTTTTATGAATTTGTTTCTTTCGTCTGAATTATGCTGAATAATGCCATATTATACATATTACACAGGATAATGAAGTATAATTAAAATACCGGTACTAGTAAACTATGTGTAGGAATTTCATTTGTTGAAAATATCAATCAATTTTCCTTACTTTGGAAATTCTCATATAATTTATTGATTCAGTCAAAAGTTGCTGAAACTTTTCAAAACGTTACCATAAAATAAAAATTTGATCGAAAATAAATAATATTTTGCTAAAATTTGAGATCATTAAATATTTAAGTTGATTGTTGTATCCATTTATCGAGTCTAAAGACTTATTCGCATAAAGTTATCCATTTATCTGTTATACGGTTCAAATTTTGAGTTATGTTTTTCTTTATCTTTTCCTTAGAGTAGAAAATCAATCTAATTTCGCTCCAGAGAGCAGTAGAAGATAAGTTGTATCAAATAGTAAATATTACCAGAGTCGTAGCCAACAGTGGGCCAAGGGGGCACTGGCTCCACCAGAGTGTTTAAGAAAGTAATTTTAGGTTTGTTCACATTATGAATATTTTAAAGCTTTTTTTGTATCGTTTAAGGATTATATGGCTTTATGACTATTGTATTAAAAAGATGCCACAGTCTCTCAGAGCACGAGCTTATAAATAATGTTTCACTGAGACTGAGCATGGCTGAGGAAAGGCTAAAAAACTCTTGCCTGAGGTTTTGTGTATTATTACTTATAAAATAATATTTTCAAATTTTACATTCTGGTCCCACTATAAGAAAGATCCTGGTTATGGCACTGGTTATTATACTAACATTCCATACGATTCAATGTTAAGCAATAATAATGCAAATATAATTAATTCTATAATCAATTTGAATTAAAACATTTAATAAAATTAATTATTGATAAGAATTATAAATATATTATTGAATAATTGCCAGAGAGTTGTCAAATATTGATTCTTCAACTAACTATATACAAAAATACTGAAATTTTTATACTGTTTGCAATGTTTAATGTGAACATAATTATGTTCATAATATTCATATCAAATTAAAGACTATAAAAAATCAATAATTAAGCATAGAATTTAAAAATAAGGATTTTATGTGCGATGGGCAACCATGACTATACAATTGCTGGGTGTGGAGAGCGTGGCTATAGTTGACAGTTGCCTAGTAACCAATTAAGTACGTTTTCCCCGTATGTCCCCGTCTTGGACCCCTACCCCCTCCCTGTACGTTTTGCACACTAATACCTAATGCTAAGCACATAGGAGTGTAAGAGTTTGTACGCTTTTGACTGACTCCCCCTCCACCAAAACTGCGTACGTACTATGTGTATCACCCCTTTCCTGTATAACAGATATGTATTGCACTAAAACCTAACCTAAACTTAACTAACTGAAGGAATTTAAAGTCAAATAAAGTTAACGTTTTTGAAATAATTTCTTTCTTTTTACAACTGAATTGACTTTTACTTTAGCAAATGCACGTAGAAATTGGGCGAGTTTAATGTCACTCTAAAACAGTAAAGGACATTGTGTTCGAGCTCTTGGAGCCCAAGCGCCAGCGTTTAGTATACAATTTGCCTGAGTAAAATCATCAAATCTTAAAATGTTTTTTTTATAATTCAAAATTATTTGGGCAAAATTACGGTACATATAAAAACATACAAATTATTTATAATTAGATAACTTGGATATACTGCACATGTGATCTGCATGTGTTTAATCATTTTTATACAACTTTACCAACTCAAAGGTATTAAAGCGGTTTATGCCAGATTAGGATAGCGTGAACAGCAATTACTGTGAGACACTAGACTATCTCTGACTAATCTGTAGCCCAGTAAATTGGACCGCTTTAATCTGGGTTAGCTTTGAAAACTTTTTTGGCACCGGTTAGACTCAAACCCACAGTTACGAATGAACTGTGTGAACTTTTTAAACCAATTAATAGTCAGCCCCTTAGCAACTGAGCGATCATATCAACCTCCTCTCTTGGATATACAGTAGAATCACCGCATATAAGCGCCTCAAAAAATCTTTAGAAGTCTCTTATGTTTTTTTAGGTTCAGGTACACGTCCTTAAGCATAAATCTCCCATGGCAACTTGAAAACATCCTTCGAAATCATATTTTCAAGACATTTTCATACAAAGCACATGCGCACATCTAAAACAGGTAACATTTCTTCAATTGAAACATTGATTTGAAGGATGTTTCACGTTGCCATGGGGGATTTATGTTTAAGGATCTGTACAAGTATTACATAATGATTTAAAAACTTTTCTAAACAAAAGATTGTCGACTTAATGCTCGAGTCAAACGCTGAATATGTCCATCACTGTTTTGAAGCTTAAAATATTACACTGTTTGAATCAAGAATTACAGATACATTTCGTAAAGAATGAATTTTTATTGCGTTTTAAGGTAAATATAAAAAATGTTTTAATACGACATCTATAATATAGCACAACACTTTCTTCAGCCAATTCCTTAAACCCCTGCTTTTACCGAGAATTAGGGTTAGGTTAACCTCTTGTAGGATTGGGCTAATGATACAGGCCTATGACGACTCAAAAACAAAGAACGGTTGGCAGCACATCACCACCAAAGAAGTTAAAAGTTATAAGTTAAAACTCACAACCCTTTGATCATAAATCCATATGAGCTCCGTATTTATCTTTAAACTAATGAATTTTTAAAAGTTAAATTCATGAACACATTTAATGAACTCCAAGTGTTTGAATTTCATGTTTTTCCAGTGTTTTTCTATAGCCAGAGCTCTATAGTCTTTCCAGAGTTTTTCTATAGTTCATAAGCTTTTCATATTCCAGTTTCATATTTCAACAGAGTTTTTCATTACTGAGAGATTATGACTAATTTTTTATTAAATATAATATTCCTTGAGTCAGGTTAAACAATAAACTCATACAAAGCTTTGAGATATTCGTAATTAAAGTCATCCAATTATCATAAGTTTCATAATAATGGTCACAGAAACCACAAAAATCGATATGATTTATGAAAAATTATAAAGAATTCTAAACATATATTGCAGAGAAACACATTCTTCACCATCTGTAGTATTTTATTTTTGTACTTATCAGCAAATGATCAAATTGACAGTAATCTATTTTCCATTATAAGGCATGCGTTTCAAAATTTTATAATTTAAAACAAATTATTGAATTTAAGTCTATCGCTCATAAAAATTAAAACTAGATTTCGTGTAAAACCTCAAAACACGAAAATAATTTTATGGATTTCTATAAATCTAAAACAGAAACTCATGATTACTACCGGTAATTATTGATTAGTCATTAAATTCTAATAAAAATAATTTCCATGAACGCGGTTTCCCCTAATTTTAATGACTAACTTACATGCATTTCATTGACAATTTCTTCTGTAAAATTATGTTCAAAGGCTTATAAATTCATAATCTATAATAAAAAATTTTAAAAAACTTTTGGATCACAAACTTTTCAAAATGAATAATAATTTAAATGATTTATATTGTAGTAACTTAAAAGTATTAATGGGGTCAGGCAGTGGTCAAGTATTGTCTATATTAGAGCTTAGCATAGATTTTGCAATGATATGGAAATATTTAAACTCATTTTCAACAATTATTTTTCAATTATTATATTCTCCATAATATGAAAATTCTGAACTATAAATTTAGTTTCGTAATAATATGGAAAATTGAATTTTTGTTTAACAATTAAGACCTACAACGGCGGCTGCCAGAAAGTACAAATCTAACTTTGACTTTTTCTGAAGAATTGTAAAAATATCTTTTGGTCCCGTCTTTGATTTTAATTAAAATTTCAGATTTGATTAAAATTTAGCTTTTTTAATGACTTGTAATAAGATCTATGCTAAAATTCATCAAACATTGGCATTAAAATCCGTGATTTTTAATGTTACTCCAAAAAAATTTTGTCGGGAAACTTATTCTGCGAAAAAATTGCTCCAGAAAACCGATGAGTTTTTGACCCCCCACCCCCTCAAAATTTCAAGAATTCCTGAAAAGCCTCCAAAGGTCCGGACCTTGCACATGTATGGTGAGAAGACATAGAAAGACACCACAAGCAATACTTGAAACTAATGTCTCTAATCCTTAAAGTTATTGAAGGATTAATATTTTATACTTTCCTCATTTAAATTTTGCTATTTATGTGATCGTATAATGACTAACCGGTCGTATAATCTTCTAATTCTGATACTTAAAGGGATTTATGTTCTCATTATTGAATAAGTTTGCCTTTTCTTATCTCTTCTAACTTTAGTTCACTCATTGTGTTTACTTTAGTGCTGCAAAATACTAAATTTAGTGACTTCAGAGAAAATTTAGTAAATTTTTCATAGAAGCAGATTAACAAATGAGAGTTCAAAAATTGCTATCAATTTAATATAATAATAGTTATAAACAAAGAATTTGAAAGAATTTTATATTTGAGAGTTGTATTATCCCTAATATAATACTAGAATTAGGGAAACATAACATTCTAGGATAACGTATAATTTTAACATTTTGCTCTATTTTTATATTTTATACTAAATTTAGTCCAAAAACTGGAGAAAATTTAGTAAATTTAACAACGCTGGTTTACCTTTAAGTTGGATTCATTATGACTGCATTAACATCTGTTCTATCGTGAAATAAATTGATTTTTTTAATGATAGAAAGGTTCGAGTATTTATTGTGGTTCAGTTACATAAGTACAGGTGCTTACAGAATGTCATGTTGAAAGATATAGCATTAGTTGTTTACTTAATAGAATAAATGAGATTTTTAATGAATAAAGCAGATTGTATGGTATAAAAAACAAAATTCAACAACAAATTAATTTATTTGACTTGTATCGTAATTATCGAAAATAAAAATAATCAAAAAGTGGATTATTTTTGTCATAATTCTCTCTATTTAATAATTAATAAACGGCACACGTTAAGGCAACCAACGCAACGCTATATAAATTAATTCTAATATATTGTAATAAATAAAATCTATATCATTAAAACAAGACTGAATCAGGATTACTAAACTATAATAAAATAGACAATATTTTCATCATCTAATCTCAGGCTATTTTGACGTGAAGTAACAGCCAATGTCTATACAGTATTGAATGAACAATATGTTTATATTTCTATGACAATGAGTTCAATAAAATGATTATTCAAATGTATAATTTATTAATATTCTGAATTAATTTCATCTCAAGTGAGTCTCAATCTTAATCAATTCTAGATTAAATGCGATGTCAGCTGGCAGTAGTCAAGTCAAATACTAAAACTTGAATAAAGCAATTTCTAAATATACGAAATGAAATAAATAAGTCATTTTCATTTGAGAACTCTTCTATCTTTTGATAATTATTAAACTAAAATCAAATTAACTTCATATAAAAAAGAAATCTGTTATGTTTATTGAATGAAAAAATGAAGTTTCAATATTATATAAAGACAAGTTTTTTAATTTAATATTAGAATAATTAAAATACGGAATGGGCTCGAAATCAATCAGGATATTCATGAATATAGTGACTATTAACTAACTTTATGAGAACATTTTGATCAGCACCAGATGTTAGTTATTGAATAACATAATCAATAAGAATCAGAATTTCATTCCAAATAGTTTAAGAAATTACTATTGATTTTTAAATTATTTTTTTATTATTGTAGAAAATCTATTATCAAATAGAATTTCTGGCAAAGTATTAATTTATTTTTTTCAAACTTTATGAAATCAAATGCAGTGAATGTTTTTGAAAGATCTGTGAACTATAACTAAATCGAATACATTTTCAATTGTCAAATCTCAGAGTTTTATGTCATTACAAAAGCATATTTTTCACTTATAAGGGGAGTTCAGTAACATTTTTAACATTATTTTTTGTTTAATGATAAGATATGATCAATAAGTTTTCCTAAATTGAGCGATCGATATAAATAATCAAATTCCTTATATCTGTCAATAAGTTAATAATATTAATAATAATAACATCAATGAGCATGATTCGTCAGGGGATGTAAGTCTCAAATATCTTTCAAATTCCAGGGGGAGGTGGGATAGAACTCATCGGATTTAGTAGACAATTTTAGGGTTTAGGAAAAATGTTGGAGTGTGGGGTCCAGTTTTCTAACTTTTCAAAGAATGTACACCTTGACGAACCTGTCAATAAGTATCATAATACTTAATATCGAATCACTTTATCCATTAAACTGAATAAAAAATCTCACCAAAATATAATGTGATTACAATTTTAATTGCTTTTAGTGCCTTATAGTAATTATTCTTTTCATGCAATTACAATATAATAATTATTATTTCCAATTTATAAGATTAAAAAATATTTAAAGATTTATAGGATATTTATAGTTAATTAAAGTATTTAAAGCTAAAATTTTGAAAAAATTTGAAAATTGATGCCAACCAATGAATTCCCTTAACTAAATGAACTAGTATTTGCCAAATTAATAGTTAAATTGAAGAATTAGTAATTTTCAACCGCTTCTATGAAGACTTTGCTGTTTATCATTCACTTCGCGCAAAAATTGCATTAATTCACATAGAAATCCAAGTTTTGGTGATCATACTTATCACTGTTTGCGATGTGGGTATTGAGTTGACACTAGACTGCAATATGACACCCTTGAGTAAGGAGAAAGCATTCATGTAGCAAATAATCTTAGAGATAACATTAAAGGTTAGACTAATTCAACATTTTTTCGGTTCGGTATAATTTAATTTATAAAATATTGAGATTCTTTGTAAATAAGCTAAGAAATAAACTTTATTCTATTAGTTATACAGTAGTTAAGCACAAGTTCGGCATAAGTCGTTTGCATTAGAAATGATTTTTCAGCACAATTTGATTCAAAAAATAGTCATAACTTTATTTATGACTATCTTTGCTTCCAAGTCTATGTAGCGTAAAAATTACAGAATAGAAGACCATTACTGGTCATAACATTGAGTCGACGAGAGCTTAATATCTTTTCTTTCTGTAATAAAGAAAATAAATATTCATGAAAAAGTCTGCCCATTGTTATCGTCATTTTTTATTATCAGCCTTAAAGTAAGGCCTATGCACCTCGTATTCAAAGAAAATCATATGTAATTTTCACCTAAAACAAGAATAAAGTATTTTGGTTAATAAAAATTTTTTCAGAGCTAAAACTTTAAGCAGAAATAGAAAATTTACTGCAAATGTCAATAAAAAGTTCAGTTGCATTAGTTTTGAACAAACTTTTGAAAATAGTGTTTCTTTTATAGTAATATTAAAAAAGATTGAAAATTGACATTATTTATGTTTGTTATGTTTAGTTCTTTATAAATAAAATCTTTGATTTTCAAAAGATTTGAAGTTTAAAATAGAAGCTTTTTTTTAATAGAAAAGTTTCGATAGAATACAAGATTATATCTCACTTCTCTCAATTTCATTTGACGGAAAATTTTTCAATATTATTACAAAACTATAACAGCAATTTGAGATTATATTTCATTTCACCTTATTTTTAAAGATTAAAGTTGCAACTTTTCATCTAATTATATTCAATATTTCATTTCAACTTTTTTTAAATTTTCATTCAATTATTGTGTAATTACAGACAGACATATATTCTAATATCTAACTCAAATTTATTTAAATTAAATGCTATACACTGAAAATATAACATAGAGTTTAAATAAATATCAATACTAGGGTTGGCTAAACGCGGTCCGGATCAGGCACGCGAACACTTCTTGACATTAGTAATAAAGTCAATATTCCATAACTTGAAAAAAGAACGGAATCCAAAGTATTGTCCAAGATAGAGAGGTGTTCAACATTCAAACCAGTGAATATTAACTGTAATTGAGCAAATTAAAACTAAAAATTATAAAGCAAAACAAATATCGATTCAGTATTCTGGCCAACACTTTAAATCATAGGAATGTAAATTTATCCATAGCCTTCATGTTTTTGTATGATAGATGTATTGTGCTTTACTTTATATGCGTTATGATACTTCATTGATGTAAGAATTTTCATGTTTAACTACTCGAAACAGTATCTCTGGTGTAAAAATCTCAAGGAATGCATGAAAAGATTTTGTTAAAAATAAAAATCTTCAAACATTTAGGAATTGAAATCTAAAAGTTTTCCCAAATATTCAATTCTCATTTGCCAAAAAGATTACCGGTAGATCTTTTTGAAATAATGTGACCGTATCAATAAAACAAACGTTTTCCTGTATTTATTTAAACATATAGTGAATCAGCTTTAGTACGCACTAGTGGTGAGAATTCACAAAATTTTCAGTTCCATTTCCGTCCTAATCCTATCGAAAGTTAAAATATGAAACCCAGTCCCATGATCTTAAGTTTTTGATTTAAATACAAAGTCTGAAGTGAGGTCTCACCTGAAAATATTGATAAATTGCTTTTTATTAAAAGTCAACTAAAAGATGACTAAATATTGTAAATAAATAAATAAAATTTTATTTGAAAAAATAAAAATAAAAAAAATTTCAGTCCCAATCAATGCCATTAAGTAAAATTTCAATCCCATCCCATACTCATCATAAATGGGAATGGGATTTAGATTAGTGATGTAAGTTCCAAAATTTATAGAAAGTTTCTCGAGAAATATTTCTAGAAATATTTTCCCAGAGATAATTTCTCTTCAAAAATTAAGAATTTTTCTTTTTTTATGGACTTCTGGCTAATAAAAATAAAAGTTTGTTAATGCAAATAATAAAATAAGTGCTATTTTGTATTTAAACATTGAAATAGACGTTAG
>JAQGCH010002624.1:0-12246 GCA_034699485.1 Nanhermannia elegantula
GTTCAAAACTTGTGTAAACTTTTTTTCAAGTATTGGGTAATAAATTATATTAAAATTATTATTTCTTATTATGTTTTCTTTAATTGCGTTTTGTATTCAAAATAGTTTTAAATTCATATTTTAGTAATTCATCTTTCATTTCACACAATTATCATATTTCGAAGTTTTTTAAACAAAAATCTTTAGAAAAGTTTAAGAATTGAAACAAATTCCGATACGAAATGAAAAATTCTGGGGAATCGATATTTTTTCAAATTATAGAATAGATTTTTAGCTACAAAAACATCTTTTCCATCAGTGTTCAGATTCTTAATCATAAGAATAAGAATTATATTAAGAATGCGATTCACGGCAATTATACTTTGCATATAAATTCATACTGTATTGCACTTAACATAAAGTTAAGCTTATTTTAGTTTCAAATTTTTAAGTTTTTACAAATCGATAAGAAATTATTAACTTTTGTTTATATAATGAGTTTTTTTCCAAGTAATAAAAGTTTTGAATACATTGTATTAATGAAATAATGCGCAAATAGTTGATAAATTAAAACTTTCTTTCCTTTAATAACTTAGTGTTTTCGACTTGAAGTGCTTTAAACTTATTAATGAGGGTCTCGAAAAGTATATCATTGGAAAACATTTGAATAACTCTCAAAGCATTGATGTCATCAGCAGTACAATCATCGAAATTGAGTAATTTTTCGAATTGTTTCATATCTGAGTCTGGATTAGACTCACGAATACTTTTTAAGGCAAATATTATCATAGATTGTGAAGTATTCATAACTCCAAGAATTGATTCCATGATATCAAATGACGGGCTTTGGAATGACTTCTTTTTGATAATAAGTTTAGAATTCTTAGTAATAAATCGTTGACAAGAATTGATTAATTCTTTGAGTTCGTAGAGAAGTGCGAACTCATAAATAGAGGAAATGTTTTCGATGACAATCATTAGTGAAGAATCATATTTACGTTTATTGAGAAATTCGTCGTAAGACATACACAAAGTGTCCGAAACTCTTATGTAGTTATGCTTTTTAAGCATTTTGATGAGTAACTGTTCAATAATATCCACCAAACGCAAGAATTGGAACCTATGCGCCAACTTAAACACCTCTATAGCCATCAGAAAGTCCTTCTCCTTATCCAAAACGAATTGTTCGCTATAAACATATTTCAACATCAATTTGAAGGCTTCGATCGGCGCGTCTTTGATCTCAACCTCTTGTGCATTACTTTCTAACATATCTCCAGAAAACATAGCATTAAAAACAGAGCTTTTTGCGGATAATACAAACTTATGAGACGGTATTTTATTGCCATTGACAATAAGTGTTATGTCGCTATTCATTTGGCTGAGATAATAGTTTTTCAGCTCTGGAAATGAATCCATATATTCAAGTTATTATTATAATTTCAATAATAGTTATATTGCATAATAATTATATATATTATACGAATAAATATAAACAATATTCTGTGTCTTCACTATAAAACAATAAAAACTTCAAATAACTATTAGCCTATTCAGGTCTGTGTTTAATGTTTAGCACGAGAAATAAGATTTAATTAAGACTACGAGTCAAGTGAAGCGATAGTAACTAAGATATTAGTTATTAATCTTGAAATTTATTTATTTCTAGTGAAAAGTTATTCAATAAAACAAAGATAAGGTAAAACATATGTGACTTAATTGAAAGATCCGCTTAAGTGTCAGATTTCTAGACAGGAATACAGTACTTGTACTTGTATAAGGAGTGCAACAGTACTGCAATAGTTATTCTGGTTGTTAAGTTTGCACCACTAAAAGCCTTGTGCTTTATTACATATTTTATATGTAACATAAACCTCTAATTTAATGTTTATTGTTTTAATGCATTTCATAAAAATGTTGAGTCTCAATAACATTATAATAACTATTATACACCTGTTATACACAAAGTTGTAGTTACTGTTGAAGCCGTACGTGCACAAGGCATAGGGTTGCCAAGGGGTTGACCCCCACCAGAAAAATTTTAAAGTAAAAAATGGTCACTTTTTGGCTGAAAACGTGTTTTGAGAAAAAAAATATCAGAAAACCGGAGAGTTTTGACCCCCCTTGACCCCCACCCTTAGATTTTTAAGAAATCCTGAAATGAACCCCCACCAAAGGTTCGGATCTTGTGCTGTATGGTTGAAGCTCTCATCTAATAATAATGTACTCAATTTTGCATTTAATTTATGTTTCTTTCATATTCTTAAGAATAAAGTAAAACTTTTAAAACTCTGTTCATAAGCTATTAGATAAGGAAAATTTGAAGGTTATGGGAATTAATCTTTTGTTTTTATGATATACTCTCGGTTTTAAAAGGGCAGCTTTGCTCTGACCTTTTCTAATTGGATTGAGAATAATTGCAAATAATTAATAGAATTAATATTAATAATAAAGTTGACAGTGTTTTGTTGTTGAAAATTTACTTTTATTTTTCTGATTTCTTTTAGTAGTTTTATGTTAACATAATTTCAAACAAGTTTTTCGTTTCATTAATTAAGACAAATATTGGAACTAAAGAACTTACATCAGAAAACAATGGTTTTGGCGTTTATATATTTATTAAACTTATATCTACTGTAGTTATTATTATTATTATTATTATTATTAAACATTAGACGTGCTTTTAGTCTAAACCCGATATCATTGAAACGCATACAACTACATAATGTATTAATTAATGCCTCAAATTCTTGGAAAAACTCTCAATATTTAGTTGCATAACAAAGAGTTTGTATAGTATTTTCACACTAATACACCTCCACTTAAAACTTTCATTAATGTAATGCCTTTTATGCAATACAAGTGAGAGAAAGAACACTTACAGTAAGAATTAATTAATGACAACATTTTTTCCTATTATATAATGAAAACAGTATTTTTCTCTCATGAAAGGAAAAGCTTTTTCTCATCAAATTTAACCAACTTTTTCATCACAGATTGTTATTTGTTGTTATAATGATTCAATTTTTTTGTATTTTCTAAACTCAAATCGTTTTTTCATTCAAATAAAGTTTGTTTTGCTGTAATCTCATTTCAAATACAGTACAGCAGTCTCTATAAGACAATAAGTGATTCAACTTTTAAAATATATCTTTACATAAAATTGTTTTAAAAAGTAATTCTTTTTAAAGACAAAAGAAATCTTTTTTCACATAATTAAAAGATGAAAATTAAAGTCTATATCGAGCTAACTATCAATTACATGGATATTTTTTTTATGATTTTTAAAAATATAAAATGTGTATATTTTTTGGACAAAACTATAATATATTTAGAATGAAATAATTTTTTCATTAAGTTTTGTTTTGATCGATAAGTAGATGCGATTATTTTTAATTTATGTTAATTTCAATAACTCTTAAGACATTGATTTTCATAATGTATTCAACTCTCGAAAAGATTTATATTTAATGATTTGGTAAATATGTTTAGGCTATTATTGAACAAAAATGTTACCAATAAGATGTGTTATGACTAGAAGTGAACAAAAATGTGATGTTTTAGTGTTTAATTCGTGTTTTTTAAAATTTTGTTGCAATTAAAATATGTATTGAATGACATCACTTATGAAATGTATGAAGAGATGCGACTAAAACATGAGTTTAAATTTGATTATCGAAACGTTTGTATATATTTCAAACAAATCCTTTAATTGCATTGTTTTTCTTCACAAATTATTAAATTGTACTCAAATTAAATCAATAAATCTTAAAACATATGATTAAACTACAAATTAAATGAGAAACTGCTGTACTTGTAAAACATTTTTTATCGATAAATTCACTCTCTATTCATAAAATAATATAATTTTAAATTAAAATATTATAACTTTTTTTATCAATTCAATAAACAATACAACACATGACATACAATCAAACAATCTATCAAAACGATAGATAAAAACAAACAAAAACTTCTCTCTATCTATCCCTTTAAGTCCGAAAACTTCTGTTCGCAATCAATAAAACTTTTCATTAATAAAACAAGTAATAAAAATAAAAAATATTAATTCTTATCTCTCAGTCCTTTCCTTCAAATAACTTTTTACTACAATTTGTAGTTCTTTTTTAAACCGAATTGAAAGCAAAAAATTGTAGTTTTATGTTTGTATTAAACTTATTGCAAATTTCTATCTTTGCGTTTCTTAACTTTTTTCTTCATAAATACAACGATCGGTAGTTTCCTATTAGTGGCAGAAGTGGTGGTGTCTGTGACTGATTTAGTGCTAAAGTCGAGAAAGTGATGTTCGACACCGTTCAGGATTTCAAGCTCTTCTTGAATAGTAGAGTTGTCTTCAGTGTTTGGAAGCGTTGCCAGTGATGGAAAATCAGATTCTGATTCAATAGTGTATGACTTTTTTGACGATAAAACTGAAGAATTGTCGCTTTCAAAGGCTGGGTCTCTGGAAGAGTTCAAATTCACCAATAATTAACTTTTTAATGAAATTCTCTCTAAACTAAACATTTAATTAATAACCATTCAATTTAATGAAGAAATTTGACACACATTTCAAATATTTGGCCTAATTTTCTGTTCAAACTCTAGTGGTATAAATTCTAATCAATTGATTAATTATTGAACTAATTAAAGAGTTGAAAATAGAGTCAAATCTAATTTTGTATGAAGTTTTGTATCAATAATTGAAATGAGTTATCAATAAATACACTAATTTAAAAGTAATTCAAACGAAATGATTATTAATAACTTATAAATGGAAAGCAATCAACAAAATGATTAATAAATGAGACTCACGTGACATATCCGTGAAGGAATGGACACAAATGTGCTTTGAAACAGAAGCCTTCCTCCCAGTACTTGCACGTTATATTCGATAAGTCGTGAGAATACTTGCAATCACTTCGCTTACAGTTGCCTTCAATGAAGAAAGTGCACGGCTTTCGGTTGCGCTTATAAACTATATTTCAAAATTAATTATAGATTTATCAATATATGAGCCAAAATGCTTTTATTAACTCAACATTTAATAAATTAACGATAACTATTGACTTAAATGTTATAATGAAAAGCAAGAAATTTTAATTAGAAAATAAGTCTCAAAACAGTAAATTATAATTAACTTTTGATAAAATAATTAAATTTAAAAATAAATTCATAATAAAAATTAAATAAATAGATAAATACCATCAAAAAATCTGGGCTTCACTTGTAAGCGAAACGGTTGCCCAAAATCAGACGACAGTTCATCAGTTATGTCATTTGGGGCCCAAAAATAATCATCAGAATTCTCGACATCATTACCATCATCGACAACAGCATTGGTTTCAAAATCATTGAACTCCTCATAAAAATTTTGATGACAATCATCAACAGAATCATTGACAAGACTTGGATTATGTGCAAATAATTCTTCAACAAAGACTTCATCATAACTTTCAGTTAAAACACAATCATTACTAATCTTATCGATCATTACGTCATTTAATGCATATCTGCTTCTTATGGTTTCATCGTTAGAAATCTCTTCACTTAATATCTTTTTGCATTCATTTTCAATGGCAAACAACTCGTTTTGATGAGCGAGAACACTGTCCGAAATAGTGTCATATGTATCCCAATAGCAATTCCAAGATAAACGTTTCTCTCTATTACGACTTGTCATGAAATCCTTACAATTGTCTCCGATATCGTCGTCATACCAGTCATCCATTGAAACCATACTTTTGAGATTTGAGGTGCAGTTGGAGTCATCATCTGTTAAGCCATTGCGCAGCACTTCATTAATCATATTACACAAGTCTTGATATTCGGGCTCATTCTCCACATTAGTTTCCATAATAGGCTCAAGTCTTGGCTTCAATTCAATTTCAGGTTCAGTTTGAGTACTCGTCGATTTGTCACTTTATTTAAAGATAACATTTAAATGCAATTAAACCTAAAAAATTGGTCAAAGAGTAAAGTAGTCAAATAGTTACCTCATTTTGTTATCCTTAGCCTTGTCTACAAGCTGTATTTCTTCAATTACTGAAAGGTTCGACAATTCAGTGACATTTGAGTCGAGATCACTGAAAGGGCCCATAAAAGAGGCCAATTCGTCAAATGATGTCGAAACGGATCTCACGCTCAAAACACCGTCACTTTCATAGCCTTTATTATCCACATTATTAGGACATTTGGCCGAACAGATAACCAATTTATTGACCTCATGATCGGTGAGATCACTAACTGATCCATCATCTGAAGAGTCCCTATCAAACGACTCCTGTTTTATTGGTTGAAAGTGAGTCTTCGGAGAAGTCAAAAGATTCTCTTCAGGTGGAGAAAAGTTATTGGGTTTGAGTGTTGATCCGATAGACGTCGGATGAAGTGTTGACAATTGTAGACATTCGCCAATACCTTCTGTCTGTTTGGGAGTTGAAGTTATCAGTGAATTGAATTCAATGAAAGGACTGTTTTCCTGATGATTGCGTAATGTTATTGTATTACTGTTTTCACCGCAAGACTTATTAATCTTTTCATTTAAACCGAAATCCGATAAAATCCAATTTTCATTCTTCTCTTCAACTCTGTTGTGATTATAATCATTGCTAGAAATGGATTGAAGAACACTCGACTCCCAACTGATTTCAGGTATTGGAGTCATATTAGAGATCATTTGCTCGACAATTGGTGTCGTATTAGTTATTTCATCAGCAGATTCTGTTTTAGCAATTGATGACCAGAAGTCGATCAGTTTAGGACTGGGTGTGGCCGATGACTGATTCGACGAAAACGATGAATCAAAACTCCAAATATTTTCATTCTTAGAGAGCGCTGAATAGCCGTTATCGCCTGCTTTTGACCAAATGGATGCTATATTACTATTGAATTTGTCGACTAATTTCTGAAATTTGTCAATTTCTTCTATATTGTATTCATTATTATTATAGTTATTATTTCTAATTTTATTATAGACTAGAGTCGAATCATTGTTGAGTACATTTTTCTCAATATCTCCACAATAAACAAACTTTTTATTTTCATTGCATTGTAGTAACGAATTAATCAATTCTTTAGTATTATTCTTATCAATCATTTCTTCATTATTATTGACAAATTTGGATTCAATAGTTTCTTCCGCCAGTTCTTTCTCAATATTCAGTGCCTTTAACTTTGGATTAGGATTTTTGGGACAAATATTAGCTGTGGTTAGAGTTTGTTGAGAAGAGGTCTCATCAGTCATCCCATGAAGTAAATCATTATTACTGATACTGCTGGTCATAAATTCAATAATTTTCTGTCCGTTCCATTTATTTTCATTCAGTTTTCTATCGACGGCCACTTTCTTCGCTAAAATACCACTGTTTGCTTTGGAAGTGCTCTTCTCCTCATCCCCACTGTCAAGAGCCGGAAACGCTGCGTAATATTTCATCGCTTGCTCTTTAGGTGAAACTGTTTTTGTATTATTACTTGAATTAGATTTACAATCAAGTGATAAATCATTTGTTTCAGGCGATGATATGTTTCTCTCACTTAAGAGTTTGATATTTTTTAGTTTAGCGCAAAGTTCGTCAACAAACGACTCGATACCAAATTCCTATATTTTTGTATAAAATCACAATAAATAAACGTTTGATTCATTAATAAAAGCATTACCGGTATAATAATCATGTATTTTCATATAAATAGCATTCAATTAATTGAAATATAATACTATAATATAGTATTTCAAAAATAATAGCAATGAAACACTGAGTTTAGCACTAATTATGTGAATAATAATAAATATTTTACGCACACGTTAAGCATTAGACTCAGAATACAACAGAAGACTCAATCAAATGAATGATTTGAATAATAAAAGTTAGTTTCTGACAATGAATTGAACGCCAGAAAACACTTGTAGTAATGGAAAAAAAGATTACCTGTTCAGAGGCAGACTTGAGACATTCGACAACAGCTAACTTTCTCTCTTCATCTGTATTCGCATTACTAAATGCCGAACAGTAATCATTACCACAAGAGTGACACGAGTGAACACCTGAGCCAACAATAGTACCACAATTGTTGTTATGACTGGCATTGGCCTTAAGATATCTTTTATGCTTCCATTTAGTAGTAGTGACTGGTTTTATATTTTCTTTAACACAACTGTTATTATGGGTTTGTTTTCTGATGAGTTGGTGTTCACAACAAAATTTAAAGCCAATACTACTACCGATACCAGTACTGCCATCAGGAGTGACTGCAGTTATAGCACTGTTGCCATTATCTTCATCGAACTGATTGTCGTCTTCTTGTAATAGACTTAATATATATCGAGTATAGACAACAGCATCAATGCCTCGATTTTCTAACTGTTCTTCCAGCCAATCGAGTATAGACTCCGGTGTATTGTTGTAACGGTTAGTCATTCGCTGATGTGTTAACTTCATGTTTAATAACTTTGTAGATCGACTTCTTCTCATCAAACTTCAACCACACCTCTTATTGACCCCCACTTTATAGGAGACAAATGGTTGCGATCGAAGCTTAAGACAAAACAAAAGGCACTGATTTTAAGAAGCCTTTGATTTGACTTTATTTAAGCCTAACTATTAGTTTTTGTTATCTGTCAAATGTTTGGGTCAACAAAACAAAGAAAATTGTAATTAATTATTGAGAAAACCGAGAAATAGTAAAATTGTGCGAAAAGATGTGTTAAGTGTTTGCAATATTATTGCAACAAATAGTAAAACAATTAAACCGATCGTAAAATCCTTTAATAGGTTTTATTTTTTAATTAACACTGCATTTGTTTTGAATACCATAAAGAACTTGATTAACCTTTTCAATGATTATAAACCTAAAGATTAAATACAAAGTGCAATAAACCAATAGATAACTACCGGCAAAAGAAAAATAAATAAAATAAAATATTTATGGGAATAGAGAATCAGTGCTTCAACTTATTTGATGAAAGATTAAAGTACAAGAGCAGAGCCAAACATCTGTGATATAGATTTGAGATACGATTATGAGTAAGAATATTCGATAAACAGTTTCTTAAACTCCAACTAATGTTACAACAAAGAAAACAAATCATGTGATGATAGGCTCGACTCGAATAAAACAGTTATAATATTCATTCTTTATCGAAGAGATAACCATTTGTTTAATTTTTGATATAAGTTACGCAAAATATTACTTCATATTTTCAATTGTGGGATAACTTATGCGTTACATTAGTTTATAAGTAATATATTATAATAAATCATTTTATAGGTAGTTATCAAATATCAGCACTAATCTCAAGTTTCAAATAAACTAACAATTCATTTGAATGACATATACAAAAAACGTTTTGTAACACTTTAGGTTTGATTTATAACGAGAATACCTTTTCTATGTCATCGATTTTAATCATTAATAAAATATTTCAGTCAATCGGTTACTGTCATAACTGTCTCACATACACGTATATTATATGTCTGTATATCTTTTGCACAATTTTCGGTTCAAATATATTAAAATTAAATAAATCTTACATTTTATTGATATTCAACTTTCCATTTTGAGTGACTTTTTCTATCTTTTTATTTCCAACAAATTTTTTATAAAACAAATCTATTTGAGGACCAAAACAATTAACTTCTTTTCCTTTGATTATACCATTAATACAGAACTTCAATGCCTTTTTGCCCCATTAGTCATACAACTGGTGTCCGATTATCGAGGCTTTGGATTAGAGAAAAGTGAGATTAGATTATAATAAGTTTAATCACTTATTCATGAGTCAAAACACTTAAGACTTTAAGCATTTTTGGATAATTTAACTAAAATTAAATATCTATATCACAGATAATCATTTCTATTATTAGTATTTGTTTATAATTATTATACACTTTTAGCCATTAATTCATAATTTAAGTTACAATTAATTCAATTAATTTCGAGATATTTTAATCAAAATTATTATCAAATAAATTATCAAAAATATTATTTTTTGTTAATATTTAATTAAAACTTACAATAAAATGAAAAATAAATGACGAATAAAACTGTAATCACTGTTGAAATGAATACACAAACAAACGCTTATTTGACACAAAAACAAAACCAATAATAAGAAAAATGACAACAAATCGAGAAATAGAACTCTTTTTCTTCTAATTATTAAATAAATAAACACTTAATTCAAAACACTTTACATAAAAAATTAAATAAAAAATCGATTTTCGCCATAATTTGAAATAATTTATTATCAATAATAAGACAAATAATAAACGTTTTGTTTTCCACACATTTTATTATTGAAAATAAAGTTTTCATTCATTTCAATAATAATTAAATTGATTACAAAAAATGCGATCAATTAATTGCTCAAAAAAATAAGTTTCACATAAAGCAGAAGTCAATGAATATTACATTTAATGTATTAATAGTAGAGATAATTCACAAACATATAAAATAATATTTTATTTGAAACCAAATGTAAACTAAACTATTATTTCTATTTATCATTAATGAGAGCGCAAAACCTGAACCATCTCTGAGTGTGTGTGAGTGTGTTTGAGGCGGGCGTAGCAGCAAATAATCTGACAGATCAGCTGACAGGCAGTAAGAGTCAAAGTGTAATGTATTTCTAGTACATTAAGCAGAGACTTCACTCTTATTTGATTAAATAGATGGTCGGTTAAAATTTTAGGTTATAATTATGTCGGTTCATAGTTTAACACAATATTTCAACCATTTATACATATTATTATAAATTTTCAAGATCCCTAACAGATTTGCGAAGCAGCCACATAAGTAAATCTCTCATTCAAACCCAAATAAAATACCACTGTGCACAACCTGACTAACTATATAAAAAAACCTGAGTTTGTATGAACCAATTTAACTTTAAATAGTAAGTATAAATGAGTATTCAGGAAAAATATAATTTTCAGAATATTGACAATAAAAAATGAACACAACTCACATTCAATAAAATATAAGCTAAAATAACAATTAGTGATAACCCTGAGAACATAATTTGCTATAATTGGCAACAAGTCTAGTCAAATAGACATGTGTTCTCTGCTAATAGACTGTATGACTCACTCAGTACAAAAGTACAACAGACTTAACATAAGGACTAGACCTGAGAATCAATGCATACATTTAATGCCCGTTGAAATACAAGCCATTTATTTACCCATTTCTTAACAGTTCCTTTAATGCAAATCAATTGAAATCAATACAAATTCATTTACTTCAAGGATTAAGCAATTATTTGCAAAACTATTTCTTAATAAAGGATAATAATTAAAATATCTGTCAGTTTTCGGTAATTTATATGCAATCCGAAGGTCTAAACTTGAAATTAATCTTTCATTAGGTTTACGTAACATTATGAGTGAGCCCACTATACTATCAAACAGTAATAAACTTTGTCTAAACTTTTAAAGGTCTTGTCTTTTATTCTTTTTTTTGTCTTTTTTCTGCAGTCAATTCATGAACGCACTCAAACTTTTTTATTGGGGTTTTTGAGCTGACTTAAGATATATTTCTCTCAGTTAGTTTGAAAATTTGTTTTTTATGGCTTAAAAAATGAATGGCTGAAAAAAGGTATCATATGATGAAGTTTTCATAGCATATGATAATTAGTCATTTGAATAAATATGTGTTGCTATATATTTGTTAAAACTAATTAGCAATACGTTTTTAATAAAATAATTAATTTTTACAGCTTTTCAATAGTATTCCAATTTGTTAATCAACTACTAATTCACTGAACAGTTACACAATTAAGTGAAAATATTCAACAAAAATAGTGTTAAGAAAAAAAAATTAAGCATTTCTATGATTTTGAATCCACACAAAGTCCTTGACATGAATATTGAATTTTTCTCTCTATTCATTATTTCGTAAGTGTTTTATAGAGAAAGAGAACTTTCTGGGCGTTCAGTATTTCCATTTTCATAACAATAAAAATAAAAAAGTTTTCGCTTTTCATAATCAATATGAATGTCATCTCTTTTTTCATTTATTTGAGAAATTCTTGTTATGATATATGAGTGAAAGTAGTGCTGTATTGCATACGGATATAGAATCCGATCAAACCTATTGATTATCATAGTTTTCACTCTATTTATAAGCAATTTCGCGTTTATTGTAATAATAATAATAATAATCAGCTATTTATCAGTTTTTGACACTTTAAGCAATAGTCGGAAGTAATAAATGGATAAACGGTTGAGTCGTTTAACTATTTATAATGAGTGCAAAAAACGTTTCACTAAAAAG
>JAQGCH010002625.1:0-12244 GCA_034699485.1 Nanhermannia elegantula
AAAATTTTCATAAGCATTAATGCATACGATAGGCCCCGTTTGCTAACGCAGTTCTTCAAAAAACTGCTTCATATATAAATGTTATTTTAACCTGAATTTTGCGATTAAATGTGGTATATGTTTGATATTAAATCAATAATTCAAGTCTAATCACTCATTTGACATAAAGCAGAAACATGAAGATTGCATGTTATGAACAGATTATAGTTTCATTGTTTACTTACGACTAAGTGTTAAAAATATACGATTTTAAAACACGTGAATACATATTTCTATTTTAGTTAAAAATTATAGTTTTATATTATAAATGAAAAATAGAGGGAAAGGAAAATTATGCTACAGTTTTATACCAACAAGATTTCTATTCATATTATTAGCATTTTTCGGATTTGGCTTATTATATGCATACAGAGTAGCCTTGAGTGTGGCCATCGTTGCTATGACTGGACATAAAATTACAACAAATGAATCTGATTTAAACGAATGCCTTTCAGAAAATGATACGTCTTATAAAGAATCATATATTAAGGGAGAGTTTACTGATTGGGACGATAAAAAACAAGCTCTCATTTTGGGTTCATTTTTCTACGGCTATGTAATGACCCAAATTCCGGGAGGAATTATGGCTCAGAAATTCGGTGGGAAATGGGTTTTTGGAGGAAGTATTTTGATAACAGCTATTCTCGCGATTTTGGGACCGATGGCCGCCAGAAAGAGCTATATTTTATTTATTGCTACTTTAGTTGGTCAGGGATTAGCAGAAGGTGTGGCCATTCCGTGCATGAATGTTATGATCGCGCGATGGATGCCTAAAATGGAGAGAACACGTGGAACTACTATTATATTTTCAGGAATGCAAATTGGAATAGTTATAACACTACCCCTCGCAGGTGTGTTATGTGAGGGCACATTCTTAGGCGGGTGGCCCGCGATCTTTTATGTTTTAGGTATTGTTGGATGCATTTGGTTCGCATTTTGGGCTGTTTTTGTTTATGAAAGTCCTGACACACATCCACATATTTCACAGCATGAATACGATTACATTATTTCAAGTCAAGGAGAAGAAAAAGTTTCAGAACAGGTTGAATACCATTTCTCTAATATTATATACTAGTTACTGGTAGAGTTGCCGGGTTTGGTCAAATCAAATCCAGGAGAAATTCTGGGAGAAATTCCCGGGGAAATGAAAAAGGAAAATGAGACCAAGGGAAATTTTTTTAAATATTTAATAAATTTCATAAAATCAAAGGGGGGACTAAGTATAAAATTTTCAAAATGTTTCCGATTCCGGGAGACCTGGCAACTGTAGTTACTGGCCCGCGGGTTAAGCTGCGCCTAACTTGTATTAAAAATTAACTCAAGGCGAGTAGCAGTAACGCACCAGGTCAGTAGCGGAACCAAAATTATTTCGATATATATAATAATTTTATTGAAATTGCAATTGAATTTTATAAAATCACATTTTGATTCTCTAGAGACCAGTCATTCCATGGAAACAGATTCTCACTTCAGTTCCAGTCTATGCTCTTATGTTAACTCTATTTTTGCAAAATTGGGGATTTTTAACAATTAATGCTTTATTACCGACATATTTCGGAAAAGTATTACACATGAATTTGAAAAATGTAATAATAAATAAATATTCTTTTACTTAAATCATGAAAATATACTGAATGTTTATTTTATTCTGATAAGAATGGAGTCCTTACCAGTCTATTATATGTTTTTCAAGCTATTGTTGGATGGATTTCATCAATAATCAGCGATAAGATTAGAAAAAGAGGAAATGTTTCAGTGAATACTATCAGAAAAACAAATAGTTGTATTGGTAAGTATTATATAATTATTATAAGAATGTTTATAGTTTTATAGCAAAATTTTATTAGAATTTGTCTATCATTTCATTATAAAAGGTGACCATCTATTTCTCCGAATTTCACTTCGCTGTATTACTTAACTCGCATACAGTATAATTTATATAAAAGTAAGGTTAAGTGTGCTCTGCGAGGTTTGCCAAGCGGCTGCAGCCGCGCTGTCGATCCCAATCGAATTAAGGAGGACCATGACTAATTAAATATGTTTTGGATATAATTAGTTTATACATAGCTAATACAGTATAGTTCTTATGAAATAAGGGGAAAATGAAAATATGGCGAAATAAAATACGGGGAAATGGGAGTAAATCTTATAAAAGGGTTCTCTATACAAATAAACAGATTCCGCAGATTTTTGGTGATTATGGGTGGGCCGGTGCTAGAAAAAGTAGTTACCCACTACTTTCAGGAAAGTAATGGATACTCACAAGTTTTTTGCCTAAAACTCGTCAATTAACGAGTACTCCCAACTAATTCCGGTGCCGCATCCGGTCCCCCGCACCTTTAATATGAAATACCTAAATCATTTAAAATAACTACTTTTAATACAGCTTATATGGGTCCGGCTATATGTCTGGTAGCAGTTGTGTGGTCTGGATGTGATACGACTCATAGTATCATATTTTTCATATTAGCGATGGCTTTATTTGGATGTCACACATCAGGTTACAATAGTACACATATTGATATGGCCCCTGATTTTGCGGGAATACTTACTGGTTTGACAAATTTTTTTGGAAATATGCCTGGATTTATAGCACCATTAGTTGCATCTGCTTTTTATTCTAATGGAGTGAGTATTTTAAATTGTAATTAGAGCCTAATTTTGTGAAATAAGTTTTTAACTAAAGATTGAGTTTCACATTATATGAATTTATCTTCGATTCGTTTCTTTATAATTAGATTTTTAAAAATTGTTTTGCACTAAAATTTAATCGTTTTTATTGTAAAGCTTTACATTATTGGGAATTAGACAGCGTTCCAGATTTACTCTAATCTATATACCTATAAAAGTCGAGTCAGTACGCCTTTCACTTCTTCTGTCCTTCTATGTGTCGATTTCACTCATTGCGCAGTTGTGCAGTATACATAACATTGAAACGCGAAACTGAATCAGATCATGAGTCCGGCGTTTTTTCACTGAGCCACTCTCCTTCCCTATGAATATGCTAACGATATTTAATTCTACATCTACAAAATATGATACAGTACTGTACTGTATATATAAGCAAGTAGTCAGTAACTGCAGGGCGTAATTAGTATGGCGGTGGCTTCGATATTTTGATCCAGGGTCGTGGACAAACTAAATAACCAAGATCCTCGAAAATGATTTAAATTAACTTAAATTAAACGTTGGGTCGCTTCGCGACCTAACGTGTAATGTGGGTTAATTAAAATCATTACGATGTTATGACCTTGAGTTACCTTGAATTGATAACACACTATGATCTTGATAGATGTACTCAAAGTATTTTTAAAAAATTAATATATAAAATAATATAAATAATAATTGACAAAATAAGCTTATATTCAAAAAATCATATCTCATGAACCATAAGAGATAATGAAATGGAACTGGTACCAGAATGACCAAGCCATAAGTGGCTACAAATTTGTTCCTTAATAAATTTTATCTAAACCTACTAATTTTCGAGCTAAGAGAGTGATTTCTAACGTAATAAGATCTTTTTAATAAAAAATATAACTCTAATGACCTTGAATTTTTTTTACTATTTTTACTCAAAAGAATAAATATCCTGCTTTAATATTCAGTTTACAAAACAATTTTATGATGCTTACTTTTCGAGATATTAATTTTTGAATAAAAATCACTTAAATGGCAATAACTTACAAGAATGACCTTCAATAATCTTGAAACTTATAGCATTGATGGATAGCTTACATGAATATGAAGTGATCCCACCCACTGTAAGTACGTTTTACGATTTTTAGAAAATTTTTGAAAAATTGAACTTCAAAATCCCATGTTATCCTATGGGAAAACTTTTCAAAATTCATAACTTTTGAACCTTAGAACCTATCCAAATGGGACCAGAGCCAAAATCACCCTAATTTATCAGGCTACAATTCCCTAAATCATACTACTGACATAATCAACTCAGGGGCCGAGCTACAGACTAGCTCACCAAGTGACCTACCAGTTGACTAGTTGTGTAGGTCAGAGTTGACCTTGAATTTTTTTTGAAAATTCAGCATTAATAGGGACTCTGGGGGGCAATCAAATGGCAAAAATTCCATCAAAAAATTCACACCTACTAAAAAGTTATTTGACTTTGAAAAAACGTTAGTTTTGACCCCCTGGCGGAAAAAATCCTAAACTTGAGCAGCCCAAACCCCCACCAATTAATTCCAAATCCAACTCCCCCCAACCAACATACAACCACATCCGGTCTTCACGACCCACCCACCCTAGTTCTCACCACAAAAATGTCAAGGTATTTAATTAATTCAACTATTAGAATAAATATGTAACGCTGTCTAATTCCAATTGAAGGTAAAGTTTACATGTCAAAACAGATATAAGTGGGTTAATTTTACTTACACTGACATCAGCCCTAAAGAAGGGAGATGAACCTTGATTCCGAAAGACCTGGCAATTGTAGTATTTGAAGAAATCCGTTCTTAGAATTTTAATTACATGTAATATTAATTAATTATTTTTTGAATTAGCATACACTAAATAACTGGTCGTGGGTTTTCTACATTTCTAGTGCAGCTTATGTTTTGTCTACTTTTGTTTATGGAGTTTTTGCAACCGCACAATTACAGCCATGGGGTGTTCACGAGAAATAGAAAACAAATAAACATGTGGATGAAGTTTACATAAAGACTTTTACATGATTTACATTATGATCTATAAAATTACAAAAAGTATGAATAGATCATCAAATTTCAATGGAAAGAGCAAAAAATAAACGGAACTCGAGTAAACTCGACGTCTACGCCACTGCGCATCATTTCCTCTTCAAAAACTCGATTTTCAAATATTTTTTAGCAGAAATTAATGTAAATACAATTTGTATCTGTTTTTATGTACAAAATATTATAAACCGAAGTCCATAAGACATAATTTTAAAGGGTATTCGATCGTATGTACTGTACTATAGAAGTCAAAAGTATTTGAGAATTTGAAATATATACTTTCATGCATAGCACATGCAAGCCTATGGCTATAAGCCTTACAGTTAAGTATACCTTCTCAGATACAAATATCAATACTAGCATACACATTTTAATGTACAATTCGTTTTTATTTACGGACTAACAATATCACTCATATACAGGTGTTTGTCTACATCAATGCGTAACACTTCCATCAAATTTTCAATTTCCACATATTTTTGCAAAAACTAATAAAAATAACAAATATAAAACTCTGATGCGCCAGTTGTTGCGTTGGAATTCCATAAATTTTCAACTGTTATTTCTAAACTTTCTGTTATTCAATATTTGCTTACTCTAAAACTTATACGATTTTTAATAAAAATTTATATTTAAATGATAAATAGAAGAGAAGGAAAATTATGCTACAGTTTTATACCAACAAGATTTCTGTTCTTATTTTTAGGATTTTTCGGATTTTGTTTATTATATGCATACAGAGTAGCATTGAGTGTGGCCATCGTTGCTATGACTGGACATAAAATTACAACAAATGAATCTGATTTAAACGAATGCATTCCAGAAAATGATACGTCTTATAAAGAATCATATATTAAGGGAGAGTTTACTGATTGGGACGATAAAAAACAAGCTCTCATTTTGGGTTCATTTTTCTACGGCTATGTAATGACCCAAATTCCGGGAGGAATTATGGCTCAGAAATTCGGTGGGAAATGGGTTTTTGGAGGAAGTATTTTGATAACAGCTATTCTCGCGATTTTGGGACCGATGGCCGCCAGAAAGAGCTATATTTTATTTATTGCTACTTTAGTTGGTCAGGGATTAGCAGAAGGTGTGGCCATTCCGTGCATGAATGTTATGATCGCGCGATGGATGCCTAAAATGGAGAGAACACGTGGAACTACTATTATATTTTCAGGAATGCAAATTGGAATAGTTATAACACTACCCCTCGCAGGTGTGTTATGTGAGGGCACATTCTTAGGCGGGTGGCCCGCGATCTTTTATGTTTTAGGTATTGTTGGATGCATTTGGTTCGCATTTTGGGCTGTTTTTGTTTATGAAAGTCCTGACACACATCCACATATTTCACAGCATGAATACGATTACATCACTTCAAATCAAGACAAAGCTTCAAATGAGGTGAAATCGATTTCTTTAATAATATATAATAATTTCTAATATTTATTTAGAGTAAAAATTGTCTTTAATGTAAGTACGGTTGCCAGGTATGATCAAATCAAATTGGTACAAAATCCGGGAGTTAAGCAAAGTAAACGGGTGACCAAAGGATATTATTCTAAATTTTCAATAATTTTCACAAAAGCAAACGAAGGACCAGGCAATGAATTTTTCATAATTTGCCCTAATCTAGGAGACTCCCATCCTATCCGAGAGACCTGACAACCTTAGTATGATTTGTGTGAACAGCTCTACATTATGTCATTCATTTACTTTATGATAAAACAATTGAAATTCTCCTGTATTTCCTGTAAATTTAAGTGAATTTCCTGTACTTTTTCTGTATATTTATAATTATTTTAAATTCAAACATTAAACAAAGTATTTTGTTGAACAAAACTAAAAGTTATTTTACATTGAATTTATACTTACAGTTTGTGATAAAATGTATTTATAACTGAATATAAGTGTTATTGATTTTACACTTTAAACCAGACATTTCCAAGGGGGGTCAGGGGGTTGACCCCTACCAGAATTATCAAAACCATGAAAAGTTTTACCATGGCCCCCCTTTGATATTTTAAAAATTTTATGGAAAAATAATTAATTGATTTTTTGTGCTATTTTCCCATAATAATATATTAAAAATTTTCGCGGGAAAACGCTTTTCTTGAAATTTGTCTTAAAAATCCGATGAGTTTACGTGTCTAAAATTTATTTTTGATAAAATAAATAAAAAATTTGGCGTGAAAATAATTTTTAAATATATTTTGGCGCGAAAACGTATTTTTCATAAAATTGTATCAGAAAAACAGTGAGTTTTACGGCTATCATTCTTATTTTGGAAAAAAAATCAATAAAAAATTTTGGTGGGAAAACTGATTTTGCTCAAAAAATTGTCTCAGAAAACCGATGAGTTTTGTTGGGCTTGAATTTCTGGATTTTTTGAACCCAACCCTTGGAGCTTCGGACCTTGGAAAAGTCTCCTTTAAACCATATCTTTCTTCCTCTTCTTACTTTGATTTCATATATAAAATATAAATCATTTTCTTATATAACATTTTAATACTCATTGCAATTGGATTTAATGTATTCACTTTTTTATTCTCTAGAAACCAGTTATTCCATGGAAACAGATTCTCACTTCAGTTCCTGTGTATGCTCTTATGCTAACTCTATTTTTGCAAAATTGGGGATTTTTAACAATTAAATTATTATTACCAACATATTTCACAAAAGTATTACACGTGAATTTGAAAACTGTAATAATAATAGAATTCTTTATAAATCCTAATTATAAAGCATACAGTGAATTATTTTCTTTTATTCTGATAAGATTGGATTCCTTAAAAGTTTTCTATATCTTTTTCAAGCTATTGTTGGATGGATTTCATCAATAATTAGCGATAAAACTAGACAAAGTGGAAAAGCTTCAGTGAATACTATCAGAAAAGCAAATAGTTGTATCGGTGAGTTTTCTTTATCTACAGGAACGTTTACAATTTTATAAAGTTAGTAGGATTTTCCAATAATTTGCTCTTTCAGTTGATTTTAAGAGGGTTTCTATACAAATGAACTTCTACCATGAACTTACTTTTGATCCGTGAACTGGTACGTTATAAATAGTAATAAAGTGCAACTGTAAGTGTAAATAGTAACAGATATCTCACACATAGTTTGACTAACCATAATGAATCAATGGATACTTTTCAATTGTACAGACTGTGTCCGTTTCTATGTTGGTCAAAATCCCACTCCAACTGTAATTTAATAAACAACCCTTTGATACCATATTTGTTTGTATCTTTCATAGTGAATTTGTATTATTGAATGAATTTTAAAATAACTACTAGTGCCAGGTTTCCCGGATTACAACTGAATCTTGCGGATTAGGACAAATTTTGAAAAATAAATTGCTTAGTCCCCCATTTACTTTCATGAAAATTATTAGAAATACGGAAAAATACCCTTTGTTCCCCCTTTACTTTTTCGTACCTACCGAATTTTCTCTCGGATTTGATCTGACCATATATGGCATCTGTAGAAATACATCAAACTATTTGAAATGCCTATTTTTAATACAGCTTATTTGGGTCCTGCTATATGTCTGGTAGCAGTTGTGTGGTCTGGATGTGATACGACTCATAGTATCTTATTTTTCATAATAGCGATGGCATTGTTTGGCTGTCACACTTCAGGTTATAATTGTACACATATTGATATGGCTCCAGATTTTGCGGGAATACTTACTGGTTTGACAAATTCTGTTGGGAATTTGCCAGGATTTATAGCACCATTAGTTGCATCCGTTTTCATTTCTAATGGGGTGAGTATTTTTATGATTGAAATTAGAGAATACTGATGGAAAACAGTGGCGTAGCTGGAAATATTTGGTTAGGGGGGGGCTATTCATAGGAAAAATCGAAGATTAATTTTTTTTGTTACAGACCTACACTCAAATTCAGGAAATTCTTTGGGAGCTATAGCCCCCTTAGCCCCATAGCTTCCTACGCCAGTGGCAAAACATTAGAATTTTAAATTTTTAATCCAAACCCTTTGAAAATTCTAACAATCCTTAGAATATATGTACTATTACTGTAATAATTTTAATTAACTTTTTCTTTGAATTAGCAAACACTAAATAATTGGTCATGGGTTTTCTACATTTCTAGTGCAGCTTATGTTTTGTGTGCTATTGTTTATGGTTGTTTTGCAACCTCTCAATTGCAGTCATGGGGTGTCCACAAGAAATCAAAAATAATTAAATAAATATGAATATAAAGTTTACAGATACAAATCAATTAGAAAGTTTATTTTATTTTAATTATCATATCAAATAAATAAATAGTCTATAAGTTATGTCAAAAATAAGAATAAATATTATACTATTATTATTATATTAAATAATACCATAACAGAAAATAATATTTTATTAATTAATTTAGACTAACCTTTTCCCGTTGCTTCGCAACTACGCATTTGTTTTATTGATTGTTCCGTAGATTTAATGGTCTTATTTACCGTTAACTCTTAACAATTCAACTTTAGAAAAGATATTATACTTAAAAAGCATTGTTATAGCCTTTACAGTGCATTTAAATTTTTAAAAAATTTTTACTAAAAATATTAATCACCTTATTGCGGACGTACACACGAATACACTGACACAATATTTTTAATAATATAGATTCTAAAAATAAATAATTTTTTTAATTTTAATTCTTGGCGCGAAAACTTGATCTGTTAAGTTCCAAAATGACATAAATATAAAATAATAAATCTTCCCTTACAAGTGATTGGCCTTTATTTTCTAAAACTGCGAAAACATACCATTTGTGATTTGACTGATGACGAGAAATCTCATTATTTATAAATTTAGAAATATGAGCAAAGGTTCATAATGTTTGAATTGCTTCGATTGAAATGTTTTTTACTTTTCTAAGCATATGATCACGAAATGCTCGTAAATTTCCTTTAATTTTTGGTTCATTATTTCTCGTAATCCATTCTCGAGCACGAATAATACCCTCATCACTTTGCCCCTAAATAATGAGTATATTAAAAGATTTTGAACCCCTTTATTAATTAGAAATGGTTGAGTAAATATTTCTAATAATGTACTTTATTCAAAATATAGACTTGATATTTGTGCGATCCAATTAGTGTTGAAAAAAGAAAGTTTCTAGAAACTTTCTCACGAACAAAATTTGTATTCAATAGTAGGTCTATATTAAACCAAAATTTCTCCGGAAACTTAGTCGAGAAATTTTCTATAAAGTTTCTCACAAAAAAATAAAATTTTTATAAATTTTTCAACACTAGATCCAATACTAACGAGTAAGTCTTGCCTTTATAATGAAATGTTAAATGTTCTGCATATCTAATTGACAAGAAAATGAGACAATATAATTAAATAAATAACTTCTCATGTCTACTATATTTACTATATGTTCCCACACTAGAATCAAGTTATTGAACTCGAAGAAATGGGTATTACAAGTATGACTTGTGGTAATTATTACAGTTTATTATTATCATGTGATGGAAAAATATATGTGTTAGGAGACAGTAAATTAGGAATATATGGAAGTGATCATATAAATGTTCTGATAAATAATAATTTAGATAGGTCAACAAAATTGATTGAAATAGCTTCACATTCACTTCACAACATTTCAGTAGCAATTTCAAAAATGGGTCATTTCTATACTTGGGGAAAAAGTGGAGTACATATGATAAATAAGCCAAATGAAACTGATTTAAAATCATTTGATGATATCTTTGAACATTATCTTAAAATAAATTACAAATATATTGAGAAAGAAATTATTTCATTTAATGATGGCTTAATTTTAAACGAAAAATATGAAGACAGCTTCAAACAAATAGAATTACTTGGGGAAGGAAGTTATGGGCAAGTCTATAAAGTTGAAAAACTCGATTGTTTTTCATCTGAAAGGGAATATTTTGCCATTAAAAAGGTTGAATTCAAAGAAGATAAAGAAAAACAATTTTTAAATGAATTGGAAACTTCTCCTATTATTCATGAACTCAATAATGTAAATGTCATGAAATATTATGATATTTGGCTTGAAAAAAATACATTTATCGGAATACAAACAATTTCATTTCGCATAATTATATTCTATTTATTCAAATGGAATTATGCGATAAATCATTGAATGATATAATCGAAGAAATAGAAAAAGATTCAAATCTTTATTCAAATGAAACATTGACTGAATTGGAGTATTATATCACGAGTGAAATATTCGTTCAAATACTATATGGTGTAAATTATTTGCATAAACAAACCAAACCACTTATTCACAGAGATCTAAAACCAGATAATATAATGTTAAAAATTGATGCAAACAGTAAAAGTATTGTCAAAATTTCAGATTTGTGTTTAGTGACTATGAGGTTTGGGTTCATAAATATGCAAATCATTCACATACTAGAGATAGAGGTCATCATAAATACATTGCACTAGAAGTAGAAGAAGGCAGAAAATATGATACAAGAGCTGATATTTATAGCTTAGGGATAGTATTAAAGGAACTATTTTTTATAGATATTCACAGGTATTATAAATATTTTTTATTTTATTAATTATAAAATTATAATTATTCATAATAGTGAGCACCAAAATGATGGCAATGATTTATCTCTTCTTTCAACAAAATATCATAATTTGAATGAAGTATTCGATAAAATGACTCAACAACGTGCTTATAAAAGATATAAAACCATAGAAGAAATACTCTCTAATAGTAATTTATGGGTATTAAATAAAAACGAATTGAGCCTTCAAAAGAAATTGGAAACTTGTTTAAATTATACCGATCGAAATAAATATGTTTATAAGCTATTTGAACATATATTGAGTTAATAGTAGTGTTGTATGGCTTAGACAAAGACAAAGAAAAAGACAAATGAAAAGGCATAAAATCAATTGTCTTAGACAAAGACAATGTAAGAACATGTTTTGAATATTTCTATGGAATTTATTCGCACGTTGTAAAAACTATTTGGATTATTTCTTACTCTAAAGTATTTTAAGCCTAAACATGTGCAAAACCTTGTATAAAGTTTAACATTTAAAGCAAAACATCTCAATTTTAAACATAGTTTTGCACCTATTTAAGCTTAAAATACTTTAGAGTAAGAAATAATCCAAATAGGTTTGGGGGTTAAAATGGCGGATAGGGGCAGAAGGGGGTAAAAACTTAGGTTAGGTTTTGGGGGAAGCCACTCAAGAGGGGCAAGCAGTGTACGCATAACAAGAGGGGGAAGGGATTAGTGCTTTCCACCAAAACGTGCGCATATAATACATATTCTACTAGTGTATATTTAATTTTTTAACAAACTAGGCTTATATCTATAAACTAGAGGGTTATTTTGCCATAAAAACATTGCTGGCGTAGCTAACTCGACAAGTGGTCACTTTTCAAACAAATATTTATAACTATTCATTGCTCACTGTAAAAATATTTGTCTTGAGTCTGTAAGGGTATAGCCTATAGAAGGGCCCTTTTAAGGAC
>JAQGCH010002626.1:0-12238 GCA_034699485.1 Nanhermannia elegantula
ATTGAGTGTAATATTATGGTAATTTACATGTAATTTACTTTCATTGAGTGTAATATTATGGTAATTTACATGTAATTTACTTTCATTGAGTGTAATATTATGGTAATTTACATGTAATTACGTTACTGTAATCCCTAATGATCATACATTTATATACCGCTTTTTCGACTTAAATGTATTAAAGTTGTTTATGCCAGAGTATGATAATGTAAATGCAAACATATATAAGCATTAAGAAAAAAATAATTATATTTATCTTAAGTAAAAAGTGATTACTCTGATCATTGATGGAGTTATTTGTAACTCAATCTTATTTATAAAAAAACTTATCAATAAGTTGAACGATTTTCGCTTTAATTATGAATAACTCAATCTTATATTCGCTGTTTATGTCATTAATTTTTTATTTATGACAGGTTGCATTTAATATAAGAAATAATTTCAAAGCTTAATATCTATTTAATGAAATTTTCCAAATAAATTATTAACTTTCTCAGAATAAGTTGTATGCATCTGGTTATTAATCATAATTTATGAAATAAAAGAGAATATAAGTTAAGATTTATTTAATCAATCAAATTATTTGTAACTTTTTTCCAGATAAATAAGTTTTCATTACTCAATATTGAAGTAATAAATGCTTCTTTGAATTAAACTAAAATCAACGTATAATACAGTGAAATGAGCAAAATAAGTGATTATTCTAAACCTCTACTAATCTATTAAAATGTTGTGATCAATAAACGCATAAAACTCGACCAGACTTTTAGTATTTGTTTAATAGATCAATAGAACTGCAACGTTTCAAAAGTTTAGACCTAAATATATACTGCCTTCACAATCAAATTGATAGCAATCAGACTATTCTAATATTTGTCAAAAAATGATAGTTAAAGACTATTTAATTATTTGAATAAAAGGCAACTTCAACACTATCAATGTCTACAATGGACTTCTCGAGGGAAAAAAAGTGGAACTCGAATAGAAGTGCACAAAGTTTTGACAAATCGAAAGATTCACTTCTCATCAATTACTCTTCAAACTTCATAAAAGTTAACTTTAGTTCAAGTGATAATACTTTACGAAAATTCTCGTGCGAAGAAGTTAATGACGACTCTATTTATTCAATTTATTTAAAGAGAATAAACTATTCTTTCAATTCGGATGAAATGAATTCAAATCTTAAAATCGACGACACCTCAGAATCAAGTGATTACGTGATCCGATGTGACCAAACGGACTCTCAAAGAAAGACGACTACGACGTGGTATGACTACCAACAGAGCCTTCAATGGAAAATCAGACAAATAAGAGTAATAAAAGCCGCGAATTTGGATCATATCGTGAAATATATATTGTTCTTAACAGCACATCAACAACAATACAGCCAAATATCTGACTGCAAAACATCAGAAGAGAGAAATAATGTGGCGCATCATATGCACGTCTTTTTCTCCACTTATAGACAATATCACTATCCGTCAGAATTATTGTCAACTATTGTTAAATATATGCAAAAGTGTAGTTCAAAACAATTGAATTTCATTATCCATTACTGGCTCGATAGCTATCCCGAAGACTTTACATCGAATAATGACAGTGACAGAAGTGATTTGAGTTCAGAGCACTCTTCGATCACTTCCACAGAAAATGGAGAAAAGCAGTTTACTATTATCGACAAATTGTTGTGTTTACCAAATATTGACGAAACAATTCGTAGCAAGTGTTTGAATATAATTGAAACCAAAAACGAGTCCTCACCTCATATTATTTCGACTTATGTTAAGTCAATCGGTAATAGTTCATCAGTTCTGGGATTAGACCCACGTCTTATAGGACATCAAATGACAGCAATAGATTTGGAAAATTTTCTTTCACTAAAGCCGTATTCACTTCTATGCAGTTCTCGATCAAAATCAATAATTGGACACATTATCAGAAATTTCAATTTGTTATCACGTCATGTAATTATCACTATATTGAAAGGTGAGAGTCCACATAGAGTGGCGTCTCATTGGATAGAAGTTGCGCTTCAGTTGAGGAAAATTCGAAATTTCAATTCATTGAAGGCTATAATCGCTGGCCTAACAAATGAATCGGTGTATCGCTTAAAGCAAACGGTTTGGACTAAAATAAGTGGAGATTCAATGTCAACCTTCAAATGGTTGTCTACTATTGTGGATGATGTTAATAATCAAACTCTCTTAAGACACACACAACTTATAACGGGTACGTCTAAAGTGAGTCTTGAAGACCAGTCATTTGGAACAATTCCATATTTGGGAACGTTTTTAACCGATATAACAATGATTAATACTTGTTATCCGAGTTATATTCAGTCACAAATTGATACAAAACTTATCAACTTTGAGAAGTGTTCACAACTGTACGAAATATTAACGCAAATACAACTGTTACAAAAGAATATTAGAGCTTTCACTTCTACTATTCCAAGAGTCGCCCGAATATTCCGGATTTGGTTTGAGGCCAATCAAATTGAATTGATTACTGATAAACAATGTTATGATCTCTCACTGGCATTAGAATGTTCTCCAGTTAAGTCTAAATAAAGCGATTCATTAAATTTGTACAATGTATGTCAATATAACTTATATGCCTGTGTTGTAAACAATGCTCAAAGTTTTGTAAACAAAACAATTCAAAGCTCTCAACACCTGTAATTGCCATAAAATTTGCCCCAGAATTACAGGTCATATTGCTAATGACTGCCCCCTCGGCATCAAATTCAATATTTAAGACATTAAAGAGAGTGTCTTTCTCAAAATGAGGGAAGAAATGAATTGCTTATAGCATCAGCACCACAATGAACGGAGTAATTACTTTTTGTTTCATTCGTTAGAAAAGAAATACAAATAATGCCAATAGATATTTATAGATTGAGTTCTGTTCCGATCTTATCCTCATATAATCCCTTCCTGCATATTCCCGTATTAATAGACAATTTATAATTTAACGGATTAATAGACACTTTTAATTGACTGGCACTAATGTTTAGATAAATGTGCTAATTAGTTAATAGTCTATTATTATTATTAAATAAATAAATATACTGTATATTCCCTTTTATAATAACCGATAATAACGAGTGAATTTAAATTATAAATATTATTACAATATTATTATAGCTATCGATATATCCCATGTTCTTATTTAATTGTATTAACTATATTTGTATCTATAACATGCTGAGTAAAAAGCTAAATAAAATATTTCATTAATATTTTTAAAATATTAACCGTAAAAGTTTTATTACATTTGTAAAATAGTTAAAGTTTGCAAAAATTGAATTAAAATCATAATAGACAGAGATTCTTATTTATTCGTTTAAATTATAAATTGTTTTATTACTTATTAGAGATTTTGAGAATTTTATTTCTTAAATGTTTTAATAGTTTGTAAATAATGTTTATATCTGTTTTAGTGTTTCAAATAGTATTCAATTAAAAGTCGGTTAACTCTAAATCAGTTTTCAATAATAAATTTTTAGGCAAATTGTTGAACACTTTTAAATCAATTACAGTAAAGTCATTAAACACAATGTTTTCACATTCAATACCAATAAAACGGTGTTTGAATAGAATCTTAGGTTTAATTAAAGCGAGTTTTATCAGTTGTTCAATAGTGTTATGCGTTATATTCACTCTCGTATTCAATTTAATTGATTTCATTTCTGGACAGTTATGAATGATTTCACAAACACCTGAGTCTGTAATATACGGAAAATCTTCAAGAAAGCAATCCATCACTTCGTGTGAATACAGCTGTATATCAATGACCTCTATTTTTGTCAGTTTTGACAACGAATCCAATGATTTGTCTGTTATTTTACAGAAAGTTATTATTTTCAAAGATTTAAGTTTTGGTAAATATATATGAATGTCATCAAAGAAGTTATCATTTATTTGCATGTATTGTAAGTCAATATGAGTCAAGTCTTGACAACTCTTTAGTGACTTACAAATAATTTCTTCACTTTCGAGCACTTCTGGTTCGTCTGAACTTATGCTCAAATAATTCAAATGTTTATAATAAGTCATAGTTTTAAATATATTATAATTAAGGGTTAAGTTATAACAAGAGTTCAATATTTCAAATTTCTTTAATTGTTTGCATTGAATGCCAATCGCTTTCAAGTATTCAGTGAATGATTTATTCTGTTTTTTGTTCAAAACTGTAAGAATAGATAAATCTTCTAAACTTTTGAATCGCAGAATTTCTGTCATTAGTGTATTGACTGAATGTTCGTTTTGTTCTCCATCACAATAAATATTCAAATTCTTGAGTTTGTGAACATTTATCAGATTCTTGTCCACAAACACAGACATTGAGTAAAACGCGTTGTCTTTGACTTCAACCAAATTTGGACAAAATCTCAAAAGAGTATTAAATTTTTCACTATAAAGACTGCCATTGAAGTAAATTTTTCTTAAATTTTTTCCACATTTTTCTGCGAATTGTCTCAAACTTTGTTCACTTATATCTTGAAAACTGAACTCAATTTCTGTCAAATGATTACAATTTTTAGTAATCAATTGTAAAACACTTTCACTGTTAGACTCATTTACATAATAGTTATGAATAATTAATTTATTAATAAATTTACACTTTTTTAACACACTTTCAAATGCTTTTATATTTATTTCATAAAACCAGTAATGACTCAATTTTCGCTCATTAATCAATTCATTTAAACTGTCTTTTGCTTTAAGATTATTATTATTATTTATAATAAGAGTTTTCTGTTTATTGAACATCAGTTTTTGAAATTGTTTTGAAACACAATCAAAACGTAATTTGTCTGAAAATGAGAGAAAACTCAATAAGTCTTCGCACAAATCATCATAAATGCGAGCATTGAATGAATCTTTTCTCAAATCATAACTTCTCTTATTATGAATATAATTATTAATTAATAGCTCACTGTTTTCCATAATTATTATAATTGATTAATAATAAAACTAAAATTGAAAGTAAAACTTAGATAATTACAGAATTACTAATGAAATCGCTATTTTTGATCTTTATTTTAATTAAAAACTTTTATTTTAAATTTGAGTTTCTTTTATACGGTTTAATACACTAAGGCTTATAGTTAAGTATATCTCGTAATGTCAAACAGGAAAGTACATTATCTTCCATATAACACATGGCTCTGATTTATTTCTAAAAAGTAAAATTAATTTCAAATTTTTATGAATAATTCATTTAATTTCATTACATAATTACGCATAACATTAAAAATATGAACACATATTTGCTTTACCGGAACTTTTAGATTATATTTTTGAATAACAAAAAATACTATTAAATAACGTTAATTCATATCTGTTTACAAACTAAAGATATGATAATATTTTTACATTGAATTGATTAACAGTGAATATCTTTTTATTAAGAACTAGTGTTGTTTTTACTAAATTTTGCCCAGAGCACTAAATTTAGTTTATTAATTAAATTAAATTTAGAATAAAATAAAATGTTGAAATTGAGGGTTATGATTAAAAACATTAGATTTTGCTAATCTATCTACTAAACTCCAGTTTCTGACCAAATTGCAATGAGGTTTTCTCGTCTGTGTACAGTCTGACCCGGTTATTGGCAACTCTGATATTGGCAACCCCGGTTGTTGGCAACTGCTTTTCAATGCACCTGCTATAACATTTCTATTCTGAAAAACCCGGTTATTGGCAAACCCGGTTATTAGCAACTCATTTTTGCTGCACCGACGAGTTGCTAATAACCGGGTCAGACTGTAACTCTTTAGTCTCCTCAGTGGACTCCCAGTAACTGTCAAATAATTTACTTTTCAAAGTTAAAACATTAACACAATTAACATGATATTCAATATAACTTCCATTATATTTCACAATCTTTAAAAGGTATAAAATATATTAAAATATTATTATAAGAAAAGTCTTGAAAAATATGTGGAAATAGCGTAAAAAATCTATATCTACGCCAATGCGTAACACCTTTAGTGATATTTACAAAATTGACTTTTGTCTATTTTATTATTATTGCAAAAAAGATATATGAAAAAAATTTGTGAGGTCAGGCACTTTTTGTTTGTTTGTATAACTGAATCGGGATTTTCTTAAAGAAACAAAATAAAAGTTCAAACTATATATACAACAAAAAAATGAAAAATTCAAATTTTACAGTATGAACAGTGCATTAAATGTGAAATTTAAAATGAAAAACACTTCATTTCATCAAACCATTTAATGATACACAGAATACACTTCAATCTGTATATGAAGTGATTCTGGTTTTGAATACTTTTTATAATAATCATGTACTCAGTGTTTTACTTATGGTTTACATAAGTAAAGCATTTTATTAGCGTTAATAATAATTGCGGATACGATTTAGCGGTTAAAATAAGTTTTTGGTAAGACTTTAATTTAGTGATCAGCACTTTATTTTAGGCACGACTTTATAGATTTAAGAACTATTGCAGGTATGAAATGCACTGCTATATCATAGCACGACATTCATAATATGATTTTGTGAAATACCGATATCTGCCATAAATTAATACCTAAAATAAAGTGCTGACCACTACAGTAAAGTCTCACCAAAAACTTATTTTAACCGATAAATCGTACCCTGAATTATAATTAAGCATAATATAGCATAATGTTATAGCGTAAAAAACATGTTCACTATAAAAAAGGATCGACTCCTCTGCTATTTCTTAAATGTTAACCTGTACGACAATTGTTTAATATGCAAGTAAATTATTTTTTGCAATTTAGAGCATCGTATAATTTATTTGACAAATAGCAGGAATACCCATGAGTCTGCTCTGCCATATACAGTATTTTATGTGGCATTTATTTGGGTTTAATCGCCAATTATATTACTTTTAAATTAATTTAAATTAACTGCAAATATTTAACTCTTTCATAAAAAAATCTTTTATAAATTATTTATGAAATATTATTGAAATATTTATATGAAGTTTATTAAGTTATTACAGTCTCACACTATTTTACATAACATGTCTGCAGCAAAAAAGTGTTGCCTATAACAGGTATTTCCTATAAAACAGAGTTGTCTATAACCGGTTGAGACTGTATTTAGAATAACTTTTATCAGCAAAGTTTTGATTTAATAGTCATTGGAATACTTACACGAAATCTCAATATTACTATAATATGCGCTGCAAAAGCTGTTATTAAACTCAAATCAATTCCAAGTATAAACTTATTATAAGATCATATTTAAAAACAATTTGATTCAAATAAAAACATTTATACAAAGTCAGAGACTATTATTATTTAAGGTTTTCCTCAATAGGGTGTCATTCCTTAGAAGAAGCGTTTAATTGCATGATCACGACTGATATTTTTCTAACTAATCATATGCTAATACATATTCGCGATAAAAAAATTTGTTTATGAACATGTATTATAACTTATTATATTATAACTTATTTTGCTTTAAAGTGAAATTCAATACCAAATAAGTATGTTTTCAATCGCAATACTATTAAGTTATCAAAAAGTGTTCATAACATTAATGATTTTATATTTAACTTCACAGTCAAGTGAGTTATAGTTTCAATGGATAACTGATTGAAATTTTTAATTTTTTAATCACAAATAGTATTAAAACTTAATAATAAATAGAGTTTTTGTTTTAATTAATACTTTCTTTGATTGATTGCAAAAAAGTAAAAAATTTTCAATTACTCTATGATTCACTTTAAGCTATTTATATATTAATTATGGAAAAAGGGCTCAAATGAAGTATCACTTTATTTATTTATTGTTTATTAAAAGCGTAAATAATAAACAATTATTGATATTTAAGGCTCAGTTTCAATACAATCAATATCTGGTAATAAAGTCTCGATTCCATGCAAAACATCTCATTGGGATCAGAATGAAGTTCTCTTAGTTTTGTGGTATAGAGAGAACAGTGCGACGCCTTTTTATAAAGTGGACGCGAGAAATAGGCCTTTAATTAAAGCTAAACATACTTTGGCTGATAATGAGCTTAAAAATCGGTTTTATTTTGATGTAAATAATATTCCGCCAGTTCTCAAAATAAGTCCTGTTTTACTTCAAGATAAAGGCGAATATCGCTGTCGTGTTGACTATAAGAAGTCAAGAACACAAACTGTCGGCATTTTTCTTCAAGTTATAGGTATGTAAAAAATTGTTTCCAATACTCTTAAAACTGATGGTTATATTATATCAAATTAAATATTAAGTCTTTTTAATAGAGACAAAAATTTTTTATTTTCAAACAAGAGTTTGTTTTTATGAATAAGTTTCATCTGTTTAATGACTGATAAAAGTAATTTATTATTAATTTATTACCAAAGCTTTACTCAAGAGTTAGTTTAAAGTAAAGGGTCTGAGATGTTTATGGTGTATACTTTATTGGGTATATTCATCAATGGTATGCATAAAATTATATGCTCTTTGAAAATTTTTTGGTTAAAATAACAATTTTTTACATTTACCGGTACTGTAGTTCAAAACTCAATGTTTTAATTGTATTTTTAATTTTTCGCAAAAAATTATGTTAATTATTAGAATTAACACAATATTATAGAATAGTGGTCTAAATGATTATCATTGATTAACTGCCAGCCAACATCTCACCCGCACTTAAACTCGGCTTTTATTTATCCAAAGCATGGGATTATTAACTTTAAACTATTAAACACAAATCCTTTGATAATTATGAAAATGATAGCGCATGCATATTATTTAGTCCTAAAATTGAGTATTTAACTATTGCCGCATACAATATTAACTTAATCAATGTCCTAATCAATGTCAAAATACTGACCAAAGCTTGGCTTTAAAATAGATTTAATTATTTTCATATATTAAAGAAGTTGAAACTTAAACCAAATAATTCTTTTGCTATTTCTTAATAATTTTTGAAAAAATTTATTCAAATATATACTCAATTATTTACAGGACCTCCAAAAGAAGTGTACATTAAGGATATAAATGAACAGAAATTAGAGGGTATTATAGGACCATATGATGAATACTCAAATATATTACTAGTTTGCGAAGCAAAATATGGTATGTTTTGACTGAAAAAAAACCTTAAAACTAAATAAACCTCTAAAACGATTACTTTTTTCTCAGGAAATCCTAACCCATCCCTAATCTGGTATCACATCAATGTATTAGAGATCATAATAGACGACAGCTATACAGTGGATAAGAACGGGATAGTTAGAAATGAGCTCTACTTACGTAAATTGGATAGAAATGACTTAATGTCTAAATTGACATGTCGTGCGTCAACTAATGGCTTATATGAACCCATTTCTAGCTCTGTTGTAATTGACATGAACTGTATGTATCAAAACAACACAAATCACAGTTCCTTTAATGGGTTTTTAATTTGAAACAACTTTTGCTTTAAATGGATAGTAAAACCATTACATGTAGCGATACTGACACCGAACAGACCACTAACTGATGGAAAATTAGCTCAATTTCGTTGCCGTTCTGATGGCTCGAGACCTTCGGCTCTGATTTCTTGGTTTATTGGATCTGAGAGTTTATCTGATGTGAAGAATACTGTTATTAATGAAGGAAATACTACTTTATCCGTTGTGTCGTTTGTGCCTAAGATTGCATATAATGATAAGTATTTAATATGCCGTGCAATTAATCAATTAATGCCTAATTCAACACTAGAGGATAAGCTTGTAATCAATGTTCAATGTAAGCAAGTTTAAGCTTATTTTCTGTTTAAGTTTTAAACTAAATACAGTAGTGCCCCGTTATAGTAAACCCCTTTATAGTGAATCCGAGATATAGTAAATGAAAATTTTGGTCAATTTTGGTTAACATTGGATTCAACTAATGTTAATAATACCACTTTATAGTGAACCCCCTTATAGTGAATTAAAGTTAGCGGTCCCAAGCGATTCACTATAACGGGGCACTACTGTATTATATTTCAAAACTATGTTTCAAAGTTATCACAAGTTTTTAATTAAATTTTATGCAAAAGAATCATTAGTGAGAAGTAATTTAATACTTATAAAAGTAGGGTTTTTGAGATTTTGATGGTTTGGTTACTAATTTTTAATGTATTTTTTTTAGTTATTAAGAGGTTTAATGTTAATAAATTATTTTTTTCATTATCATTCATTTTATAATGACTTTAAGTCAAATTTTTAATATTAGTCATAAATTTTTTGAATCAACTAATTTTTGCAATTAATTAAAATATTAGTTTTATAAATATTCAATTCCAGCCTTACCTCAAATAGAAATTATATTAAACCCTGAACTTCAAGTTATAAGTGAAGGGAAACGGACGCAAATTGACTGCAAAATTATATCTAATCCATGGGTTAATCAAATTTTATGGCTTTTTGATGGAAAACCTATAATAGACTCAGAAAATATAGAAATTCTTAACAATAATCAAACCCTAATTTTGAAAACACTTACAAGAAATGAAAGCGGAAAATATCAATGCATAGCATATAATAATATCGGAAATACAATAAGTAAAGAATTGATACTTTCTGTTAAGTGTGAGTTAACTCAAGTTTCATAATAACATAGGCTATAAATGATTTTTGAATTTAAAAAATTATTTTTTCAAAATAGTTTCTCCGGTTTGTAAAGTTGGGCAAAAACTTTACTATAATGCGATTCGAAACTTAATCAACAGAATCAAGTGTTCAGTAGAATCAGATCCGATCGAGAATCTGACGTTCAAATGGTTTGTGAACACATCGATCGAAATGTTTGAGTTGAATTCATTCAATACAAACCTGACCACAAGCATTGCTGATTATAGGCCAAAAACAATTATGAGTTATGCCATGTTATTATGTTATGCGGAAAATAGTATTGGAATACAGGGAGAGCCCTGTGTTTATAGACTCAAAATAGAAAATGGTATTCAATTTTAATTTATATTTTCATAATTTTCTAGAGAAAAGTAATGTTATTTTTAGAAGTTTTGAAGTGATGTGCCATTTATGAGTACTATTCAGGCAATCGGCTATTATTAAGGATAAAAACTCTTCATTCATCTCGGCTTAAGTTCACTTTACCACCCAATGCCCCCATTTTGATAAAACTCGGGATTTATATGTATGTTTGGTCGAAAAGACCGAATATGAAAAAAATTTTTGTCGGAAAGAAACAGTTTTCGAAATTTTCGACTTTAAATGTCGAATTTTCCCATAGACTTGCATTATAAAATTTAAAAACCGATAAAAACCGAGATTTCGGCTTTTTTGTAATTCTCTAAATAACTTATATAAAACCGAATTCGGTTAAAATTATTAAAAATTAAATTTAACCAATGATTTGAAAAATTTATTTTAACAGATAAATCTGCTAAACATTAGAGTACTTTTTGATGATGAGGGCCATAACTAGAGCTCGATATTTCCCAGACTCGATATATCGAGAGTCTCTGCATCGAGACCGATAGTATTATAGTAATACAAATGTTAAAATTTTTTGCAGATTTTTATGTCTATTATACTATCGGTCTCGATGCAGAGACTCTCGATATATCGAGTCTCGGAAATACCGAGCTCTAGCCATAACGTAAAAGTCAACTTTTGCTTATATACCTATGAATACCCATATACGCTATCATTACGGTTCATAACTTTTTGTTAGTTTTTAGCAATTTTTTCTCTATTATATAGTTATACTTTTGTTATCCCTGTTATACTGTTGTTAATTCATTTAAATTAACTATTTTTTAAGTTTAATTCAAAGCATTAAATAATACATGTTTTGGGACTCAATAGAGTTCTCACTGTTTTTGTATAACTGTATAACAGAGTTGTGTTTCTATTATAAACGGTTGTCGATAACAACGCATAATAAGTGCGCACTTTTGAAAAGTTTTTCAAAATCGACACAAATCTTAATTTAATTAAGAACTCAATTAATTTTGATTACAACTAAATCAGAAATAAATTGCATTTTAATTAAGGCATAAAATAATAAGAACTTTGCAGAGGAAGAGAACAGAAGTCTGTATTTGGTTGTCATCTAATAATTATTTAATTATATTTTTATTAAACTTTTAGTTAAATAATAATTAATTAAATGATCAATAATTTTATAATTATATGTGATTTCAGGTCCACCAGAATCTGTCCGAAACTGTGAAATTTCTAACAAATCCTTAACTATACTGTCGGTGGAATGTAGTGCTGGTAATAACGGAGGACTACAGCAGATATTCT
>JAQGCH010002627.1:0-12238 GCA_034699485.1 Nanhermannia elegantula
GAACGGAATTAAAAAAAGTTCTGGAACGGGAACGAGAACGGGAACGGAATTAAAAATTTGGAACTGATCCATCACTATATTAATGTCAACAAATGTTATCTTACGTTGAGCCCAACGTTGGACTAATTCAGGTTCGAACGGGCTCGGGTTGAAGCTAAAAATGTCGGGCTTTTTCGGGTTAGGAGAAAGGGTAAGAAATGTTGGACGGGTCGTGCTGGAGTAGTCGGTTCGAAAACCCGAACCTGAAATGAGCCCGAATGTTAACAAATAAAGGGGATCAAAGACCAAGGCCTAGTGGCGGACTTTTTGTTGAAAAAGCATACTGTATAACAGCCATTCGCAAACTATGGCTCCAGGAGCCACATTTGGTTCTTCAGGTACTATTTTGTGGCTCTTTTCATTTTAAAATTTAACATTAAGTTTAGTTCTTTTACTGAACTGATTAATTTTATAATTATATATGAATATTATAACATTAATTAAAAGTCCTTGATTTCTTGATATCTGAAATTAAAAATTTTTTTGAAAAAAATTTTGGCGGAACCCGATTTGTCAAAAAATTGTCATACAAAAACAAGGAGTTTGATCCCCCTCGAATTTTTACAATTTCCAAAATCCCCCCTTGAGCCTCAAAATTCTGAGTACCTTGGGCATGCCTGTTGTTTGTGGGCTCTTTGTTACCCAACTAGGTCCTCATGTGGCTCTTATTCTAAAAATGTTTGCGAACCCCTGCTGTATAATAAACGACTACTTGAAAATTAAGGGAGAGACGATGGCCCAGAGGAAAGGTGTCGGACTCATGATCGAAGGGTTGTGGGTACGAATGTTAAAATTCTATTTTATCATCATTATGTTCCCCTAATTCTAATGTAAGTTATTATATTAGGGATAATTCAACTCTGATATACAAAATTCTTTCAAATTACTTTTCTAATAATCAAGTATTATATTCAATTGATAACGATATTTGAACTCTTTTATTTTCTAATCTAGCTTCCATAAAAAATTTTAATTTTCTCTTGAGAGACTAGAGAGTTGAGACACTTTTAGTATTTTGCAACAGTATGTGTTTCTTAAATACATTTTCTAATATCTACCGCAATCTCAATATGAAAATAGATAATAATTAGAGCGAGAAATCAGTTATATTCAAATTTTATAAATTAAATTCAAGTCAATGTTAAGCAGTCTTTCTTAAGCTCATCGATTAGCCAAATATTAGCGAATGTGTGAAATAGAGCGATAGACTTTACACGAGTAAGTAATTCATTTTAAAAACTTTTGTTTTTATATTTAAATTGAACTCATAATGAGAACTGCATTGAATATATCGTTACACTTAAAACTTAATACAAATTTGAAGCAAAATCAAGTATGAAATTAAGTGATTAGTCTTTCAAATATTTAAATTATACAATCAATGTTATTACTAACGAATAAGTTATTTGTGGTTACTATTGCTTTCAAAAGTGTGAACATGTTGTTAATGATTGAATTTCGTGAGGCGTTAACCCAAATCAAAATTATTCATTAACATTCACTAGAATTGCAAACACCTTCGAACACAATGATTGTTAAAAATATATTATTTTTAAAGTTTGAAATATAAAATTCCAATAGAGGGTAAAAATTTGTTATGAAATCAAAGTATTATTTAATGCATAAATAAGTTTCTGAGATAATAATTCCTACAATTATTTCAAGCAAATGTAAATTTAGAAATTTATTTGGTGCTCAAAATTGATGGTAAGTATAATTTCTTTGAAATTTAATTTTTGATCAGCAAAAAGTTGATGCATTGCTCCAGTAATGCAAACATTTAAGGAATATAGAAGTACACCGTTATAGTGAATCGCTGGGGACCAAACACTAGCATTAACTGTATTCACTATAAAGGGGTATTTTTTAACATTAATTGTATTGAGTTTTGCACCAAATTTTCATCATTCACTATATCGAGGATTCACTTTAACGAGTACTATTGTAGTAGTAATAAAAGCTAAAAGAATAAGTAGAAAGCAATGAAAGCGTTAATCCCAGAAATGTTATTCGTTTTGGGCGAAAGAATTTTATGTGAGTTGAACTCAATCGTGAGAAATATGTTTGAAAGCGAAACAATGATTGAATACAAGGATTGCGAGAATACTGTTAAACAAAAGTTAAGATAAGCTTTAATCTTAACGACAGATCACATATACCTTACTATATGAACAATTATTTGCTCAAATTTAAATAATCTTTTTTTAAACACTTAGATTCGTATCAATTTTTTCAATTTTATTTAATTATAAATAGTTTTCATAATTGTTTTGAAGTACAAAATAGAGACAATTACAAAGAGATCCATTTGAAAAGAGGTTCTTTGGAATTAAATGCAGAACAATCGTCATTTACAGGAGAGAAACAATTATTGTTATTAATTATAGATTTTATTTATTTTAATCGATTAAAAAATGTTATTTTGTGTTAATTTGATGAAAAATTGGAAAAAATAAATTTAATAAACGTTTGACTAGTGGTGCAAATTCACTAAATTTGGAAAATTCTAAATATAATTTAAATTTAAATTATTTTAAACGGAATCAAATCAACAAAAGTCGACAAATTTTGTTTTTGTTTATATTATAATTAGAATTTTGACGAATAAACAAATAATAAGTAGAAAATACAATGTATAACATGTTAAATAACTATTTAAAAAAGGCTAAAGCTTTCAGTTATTATATAATTGAATCTTTTTCTTAAACTTTGGTTTCATTTTTAAAACTTTCTTTTTTTGTATAACATATGAGAAAAACTTTGTAACTTTTAGATAATGCTATACTCAAAACTCTACTTCAAATGCTTTATTCATTCCAATGAATATAAGCCCTAACTTTCTACTAATTTTGCTTTTATGGCCTTAAATATACTTCAGTTATGTTAATGGGGTTTAAAAAGGTGTTACTATTAAACAATTTGAAGAAATAAAAATTAGATTTCTTTGAAGCTTAATATATAATACAATTTTATAGTTATTTAAATATAAAGATTTACTATTAGTGTAATTTAATTAAAGATGGAGAATAGTGTTGATGAACAGCGAAAAATTTGCACCTCTTTTAACAAATATTCACCAAAAGTAAAATTAGAAATAAAATGATTCCTAACAATTAAATTTTCCAGCGTTTTAAATAATGAGATTTGACTCACAGAAAATACTATTCGCACTCTTTTTAATGAGATATAAAAATTGCAGTTCTTTTTATTCACTAAACGATTCTTGAAACGAATCCAATCGCTTGAACCGATCCAATAAATTCTTGCCGTTATATAAATCTTTCCAATTCTTCTAATACTCGATTCGACACAACACCAAAAATTGTATTTATTGATGAGTTAAAGTTCTCGACTTGAAAGCGAAATATAAACCATTTTTTGTTCGCTAATATATTCGAGACTAATAATATATTTCGCAAAAAAGTTTAATAACCAATTGATTTAATTATATAATTAATAGTTTGATATAAGTGGTTAACATCATGAACGCCTACTCTTCATCTCGAGCTCACTGCTACGGTGTTTGCTATTATTATTTCTATTGCTGTTTGGATTATCAGTTGGTCGGCCGTTACCCATAGGTTTGACACTTGTGGGCACATTTGTCTGGCCGTTGCGGTTGTAGTGACCGCGACCTTCGCCATACCCATGAGAAGGGCCTGCCAGTAATGGCGGTGCTGTTGGGCGCGGACCTGTGTAAGGAGGCGGAGGGTCTAAAGGTGATGCAGTTGGCGGTAATGCAACGATTAGTGTTGGCGGTGCGTTAGGATTCACTTGCATTTGAAGTGTGCCCGGGATTGGAGCTGACGACTGGTTCGATGTCGGAGATAATGGCTGTTGTTGTTGTTGATGGACTCGAGATTCACGAGCACGAGAAGCGCTCTGAGATCGGTCGCGACTCTGATATATTCAAATTGTATATTAATTGAATGCATTTTATTTTTATTTTATTCTATTTTGTGTAGCATTTGATTGAAGGGAAACAAGTTTTGTGAATAAGTTTGAGAAATAATTCAAAAAACTAAAGAATTACGAAAATATATTATATATTATCCTTAAATGTGAGAGCCATTGACCCTTAAAATATTAAAATAAAACTATATTTTCAAAAGAATAACATTGAAAACGTTAATATAATGACAATAAGACTAAAAAAATGCTTAATTCAATGCCAACCAAATCTTAATAATATGACTAAAAATACAAATTATTAAAGAATCTCAAAAAAATATTGTAAAAAAGGCCAAAATGAGTGAATTCAAGGCTTATCTAATAATTGGACACAAAGTTGTAGTCACGCAAGAGTTGGAATGACACTAACACTAAAAGGCAATTGCAATTCAAAATTGCAGTAACAATAATAACAAAAACAGGTATTGAAATGAAGCTATAGTTGAAATGTGTAGGCATTAAAACAGGATATAAAAAATTCTGTTCGAAAAGAGAAAAGCAGAGAATATAAAAAAGCTGAACAGGAAAATACTTCAATAGTTTAGTGACTGTTTGATTGCAATTATAGAAGTCATTGTTCGAAAGGCAACGCAATAGAGAAGGGATAAAATGTTAAAAATAATACAATGAATGAAGAGCCAGATGTCATGTTTACAATATTTTTGTAAAAAAATGTTTAGGTTTAGGTTATGTGAGAAAATAGGATAAAATATATATTTTGCTGACCTTTCGTCTGAGAGTATCCGCAGGTCTTCTCAAAGTGTCACTTAATCTCAATGCCGGACGCTTTTTAGGATTAGAGCTCGGAGTGTGAACTGCACAGCATTTGATGAAAGCGGCCATAAATAGCATCATTGCGATCAACATTAACATACAGGCCCACCAATAAGTCTATAAAGGAAATTAAGATTCAATGTCTTTTAGCAATGATTAATAATAAGCGGTTCTGTTACTGACAGTATAATAAAAGATATATAGAGTAGTCATTTATAACCTCATTCTCTTTTTCATTGTCTTTGCGATAGGTTTCAAATAAATTGAGTTTTTCTCTTAACAAATGGTTTGTAGAAAAAGATGACTAATTCTTATAGTCATCAAAATGAGAGGGAAACAAGTTTTTGTCGTTTATAAATATTTTATAGTTTGAGAAAATTGCTGATTATTTTGAGATAAGATTTTGATATATTAGTTGATAATATATTTAATTAAATAAGATTTCAATTTCAAATATCGAAAGGCGTTTAGAAATTGATTTTAATTAAAAACTAAATTAAAAGAAATCATTTTAATCAATCACTACTATATAGATATCTAATGTGACAGAAATAAAACAAAAACGAATCCATCGATCAATTAAATTAACTTTAATCACAAATAATGATAATTAAAAAAAAAAGATTACTCACAGTCACCCATTGCTTAATACTCATCAAAGTTTTTTGGTTAAGTAACAAGTTCTTGAGTCTGGCCAACGGTCCCTCTGCGTCTACCGCTCGACACCTCTGAAAGACATCACAATATCCTTGGAAGTCATTGCATGGCGAGCCCGGACGTAATTTTAATCCAGAAATATTGCGCATAGCATTGATTTCAGAAGTTCTTCTGCAGGTCTCGATCTGGTTAGTGCTCTGACAGGCGACTTCACACATCTCATCAGGTTTGGCACCTTTTTTAGCTGTCAAAAAGCATTCTTCGAGATCATATTTTTGACAGATAGAGCCAACACATTCTCCACGCCAACAGACTTGTGTTCCGCCATTGCATTCGGTTTTGTTTGGTTTGGGCGGAGGTCGAGGGCAGTAAGCATTATAACCGTTACAAAATGACTCGAAATTGCATTCGGATTCGTGTCGGCATTGTTTGGCTCGCGTTTCGAAGTCACACGACTCTGTACAACACGGACCTTCTGATGGCGAACACTTGTATGTCGGCCTTCTATGACATGCCTATAATCATACAGTTTCGATTAATATCTTATAATTTAAAGATTATTTCTATTTTCTATTAGTAATAACTCTTTTGGCATTTAATTTGAAAAGTCTTTGATAATCACATAATACCTTTGATAATATTTTTGATAAAACAAGGATTAACTTAATTTACTATAAAACTATGGAATTGCGTAAAAGGAGTTGACATTTGAAAGAGTATTAAATTCAGAAATTAATGAAATATGTCATTCAAAATGATTGAAACCTAAACACCTGTATAAGCAAACGAAACGTGCAGTAAAATTATCTAAACCTGAAAGGTTTACTGGTTTTAATACACAACAAACAGAACAATAACATAAAAAATTTGTGATACAAAGTTAAATTATTTTGAAAGAAATATGAGTGCATTTGACTTATTAAAAAGTAAAAACAATAATTTCATTAAATATTGAGATCACGTATACCTTTGCGAACGGTTCCGATGCTTTAAAAGGTTCGACTTCTCTGGGGTAACAACACTTTTCACTACACTCTTTGATATCATAACCACAATCACATTCTTCTCCTTCTTCAACAATTTTATTGCCACAAAAAGGTCCATTATCTTCTTGGAAACAGTTATCTTTGCCCTCATTATTGAAAACTGCGTGCAGTACTGATGATATATTATTAACAGAACAAATGGAAAATTTATTATTATTAGGTCTTTCACCACTAGTGGCCGAGGAATACATAATATAATTCCCTTGAGAACCACCGGGTCTACAATCTAGTGGATAATCATGAGGTGACCCGAAATTGTGACCGATTTCATGTGCGAGAGTTAATTCACTAACTTTTGGCGGAACCCGAGAATTATAATTAACAAAAGTTATTATTCCAGTGTTTAGACTGCGTTTGGTTTGCACTTGACGTCCGCCAATATTTTCGGTATACGACTTATATTTCTCACAAATACCTCCCGAAGCGCCTGTAAATTACCGATAATTTTTGTTTAAATTATTCAGTGTTTAATTATGTGAATAAGATAAGGGTTGGCTTGTGTTTAAAATTAGTCTTTAATGTATTCTCACAATAATTTTTTGCTAACATAGTGAATACCCTTATATTGTACTGATTTTATCAGTTTTAGCAGTAATTCATTATAAACGGTCCAATTATTTCAATACAATGTTATTAATCAATACGAATAATAAATGAGACGATGAAAATAATTGAAAATAAGGTTAACACAAATGACAGATTATTATAAATAAAAAATATATTCAAATACCTGAAGTGCTGGCGACCCACGCGAGGCCTAATGTGCCGCCTGAGAAGTCTCGATAAGTGAATATATAAGCCAAACAAAAGTCATTGTGATTGAACTGAGAATTCAAGTTTAAAAAGTTTGAGACATCAATATTTGGCGAACAGAACTGATTGGTATCTCTTTTCACTTGCGTATCACAAGCGGATGAGTCATTTATTTTCAAGCGCTGAACAATGAATTTTAAGCCATAAATATCTTTGAAAACTGAAGTCTCGTAAATATGATTCACAGCTTTAATATGTTGTGCGACTAATGACGCGATCTCTTCACGTGCTTTTGCGTCCGACGGCTCGTTCTTCTTGATGTGATCCCAAAGATAAGTATCGGTTTGTATGTATAGAGAACATGCTCTCTTCTGCGGCACGAAAGGTATGTCGCGATTAGTAGTTTGAGTTGGCCTTAAGGGTAGAATCAAATTATGCACACATTTAATTTGAGAATTGCTTTGGATATAAAGTATTTTCTAATTACTTGTTTGCGGGTCCTATACGTCCCTGTGCTTCAAAAGTGGTTGTCCAGTAGTTATGTGAAGAACCGGACGCACGCTTATTACGAGATAATGAATCGCTAAAATTGTTCTCGTCATCAACTCCTGAATTAGAGATTCGAGTCATCCATTCTCTCGCGTTTTCATCTGCACCACACGCACCATCTTTTTCAAAATAAGATCATTTATTTTTCTATTTTATATCTCATTCAGTTATAATCAGAAAAAGTGGTTTTCGTGTTTCAAAAATTATAAATTAACGAAATATCTTTCACTACTTTATATTCAGTGCATTCTTAATATAAAAAATGTTCAGTCATTCAAATAGAAGAGAAATTTTAATTATTTAATAATAGTTATTAGGAATTTGTCTAATATTACAAAAAACAAATATTTAGGTTAATTAATTCATGTCATTAAAGGGTTTGCTTTTATGTTGAGGCTTATCTATCAATATGTTGAAGGACTTATTTTTCTTTACCCTTTACTTTGCATTGAAATGAGACAATCAATTAGTATTCAGTTTCAACTTTTAAAACATGACAAATCAGATAAAAATAAGTTAAAACAATTCAATTAAAATAATGGTTAACTATAATTTAGGTTAAATGAGATACAAATCTAAACATAAGTTATCTGTTTAGTTGACAATCAAGTCTAAAGTGACCGAAACTCAAGCTTTGATTATAAGCCTAACAAGACTGAGCATTAATGCCTTAATTATCTCTTGATAGACATCAATAATAGATGAAAAAATCAGTGCTAACTCTTAAAAGATTGCACTGAAGGTAACTAATGATGCAAAAAAATCGATATATTATACAAATTACAAAAAGGTTCAACTGTTGAGAAGCTTAACTTCGATACAATTGTCGTCTTCAAGATTTATATGTTAAGAGCTATTCGTATAGTAAAGCATTCAAATCAAGGAATTTATAATTGAGAAAAAAATCATTAAAAACTGGGAACGCAGTCATGAATAAACAAAAGAAAAAACAGATTAGATTTTCATTTAGTAAGTCATATGAGGAAACGCTTAATAGAAAAACTGCCCAAAAATTCATTGCTTCGAAAACTTTAATCGATTAAAGTCTATTTTCTCGTTTCGCTTTCCTAATGAATAAAACTTATTGTTTTTCTCGTTTCAAATAAAACTTTCATATCATTAAAGTTTAAACTAATAATTAGCTTAAAAATAATGCGATTCTGAGTGCAATAGCAATGAAATAAGTTATATTTATAAATATAATATAAAAAGCGTTTCTTTTCGGGGAATTCCTATTTTCTAACAATTATTATTGTAATACTAGCAATAAGTAGTTTTCAATTAATTTAAGACTAGTTTCATAATTGAAATGTTCCAAAAGGAAACAATTTTTCATTTCAAGTAACCGACAATCAAATAATTAATATTCCATTCAAATAATAACTCGAATAATGCGACTAAACTTCAAATGATTTGTAGGTTAAATAAAACAGGGATTTACGGTATGTATACATTACTCAAGTGAAGCACACATTTTACGTGAATTATAGCAAAAAAAAGCTGATAATTCATTATAAGGAAATGAATTAATTGCTTTCTAGACAATAATTCAATACTTTATCTAAAAAATAAATCAATTTTGTCTCCTATCGAGTGAATTATAGCATAATTACTGAGAAATGAATTTAAATAAATAACAATACGTAAGGAAGCGTTGAGTAATTGCTTGTAAGCAGAAATCAAATGTCTTTACACTCGAATGTCCACTAATTTTGATTTAGATTTCTTGTTGTTAGCGATAAGAATGCGAACGAATTAACTATTATTGTTCTCTACTATTGTTAATGTTATTTCGTTAATAAGGTTAAGCCTATTGTACTTTCACTTAGAGTTGGAAAAAATTATGAGAATAGAAGAGAAGTAACACTTGAAATAAAAGTAATCTACTTTTTAAATTACTTCAAGACTATTAATAATAATAAGAGTCATTATCGTTAGATTTGCTATTAGTTGCACAAATCGATTAGAGTGAGGACTTATCGCAGATTTTCTATGTTAGAGAGCTTTACAATTATTGAGATTTTCTCAAAAAGTAACTCTTTTCCAGATAAAGACTCTTCCGTTTAAATAGTCTGTTGTGTGACTATTAATGAGTCCAAATTCACATTATTATCGCTATCTATTTAAACGACTTCATAATTTATCCTTTGTTTGAATGAGTTCTGAATGAGTTAAGGCCTTATTTTATTGCTAACGTACAGACAATTTGTGCACATATTTGCCTGCAATGAGATACTGAACCGATCAAAAAAACTTTTGAGATGCACTGCCTTCTCAAACAATAGGTTTTATTTATTTTATGTAAATAATAGTCTGAATCACGAGAAATGATTGATCGCTATCTCTTTGCGCTTTTGTATAATAAACTAATACGACATCAATATTTGGCTTAACTGTAACACAAATTCATTGAAAATTATCATAAAAGCAAAAATGCTCTAAAATCCCCATTTTTTCTATTAATGCCATTGAGAGTAAGAACTTTTGTGACTTAAATGGAGTCAAAAATAATTTTAAAAAAGATTAACTCAAAGTAAGTCTTGAGAAATAACCCAAAAACCGAAAATACATACCAATTATTGACCGTTTGTGACGATAAGGATCTGTGACATGATTTGCAGAATAAATAACTGAATGAAATGGCAGTGAAGTCAGTGAAGTCTTATTACTATTATTATCACTAGAATTAAAATAATTTATCGCTCTTTCAACATAAAAAGTTTGATCATCTTGAGTATGTATTTTGCCCTCAAAAACACCATCACGTATAGCACCGAACACTTTACTTCTTGGCTCAGAATCCAATTCTCCGCTCACTATATGGTCTAAATCAACATTAATTGGTTTTCCATCACCCGATTCTATGACTAAATCCTTATGAAAAACTGAACTATAGTCTCGACGCAAACGTATGGGAAATCGTCTGCCGTGAGATTGGAATCTAATTATAATTGGAGAAGATTTTGAAGACAATTGTGATGATAATGATGAGCGTTTGGCACGTGAGAGGACATGTGTTGGGTCATATGTCAGGGTCTCGTAATGTGAAATGTATTCGTTTAATGGCTTTAATGGTATCAATGCTTGAGCTAAAAGAAAAAGTTTTATGCATTACTATAATTATTATCATTATTAGTATTAATGACGAATACAATCATTCGTTTTACTCAAGAGTTTAATGACACTGAAGACTAAAGAAGATATAAATTATTTTATTGGCTCAACAATTAAAAGCTCTCTATAGAGCTCACCATTACTTGTGAATCACTTTTGTGGGAAATAGTAATTAATCTATTGATTTATTCATTTAATATTTAGTAATAAAATATATGAGTCATTACTTTAACTGCTTTTAGTCGAACATCAAAAATATAGTTTGTATTCAATATATATTTCCGTTTAATAAATTTTAAAATTATTTATAAAAATGTTCTCACTCTATATGAAATGCAATACAGAAAGGCATTCAAGGCTTTAAAACTGAGAATGCATTCAATTTTAGTATTTGTAAAAAATGATTTTATTTCACTTTCATTTTCTCTCTATTTCAACAAATTTTGTGAGAACTCGAGTTGAGATGCATTTCAGGAAATCATTTCAATTGCTATAAAAAGACCATAAAAACAAATATTTCTTTGCACTAAAAATACATATTTTTTAAGTTAGTGAACAACTAATCAAACAATAAACACAATAACAAAATATTACATAAAAATACTTAAACATATTTAAAGAGCTATCAAATAATGACAAAACTTATGGCAAAAAATGATTAAAACTATAAAAACGATAATTAATTAATGAATAGAAAAAAATGAAGTAAAAGGAAAACAAAGCAATTGTTTAATAAGAGTCTAAATATGATTAATATTAATATAAATATAATATAAATAATATAATCCATAATACAGACCAACAAAAGAGTAAAGAAGCAAAACATTTATGACCACAACAGATGACAATGAATGTGATTCGAGTGATGACCACTTCATTAAATTCATTATTTAATTAACTAAATGAGCATTTTTTGTGGCTTTTAATTGTTGTTAAAACTAATATTCAATTAAACTAAACTAATATTAATAGTAATAAAAATTGAATTAATTTAAATGAGACGACAGTCAAAAATTGTAATTCATTTCTGTTTTTTTGTGTTCTGACTGTTGAGTGAGTTCTGAGTTCTCTATCACTACTCATACGACTCATAATACGACTGAAACATATAGAGAGCAATACATTATTTACTAAACACAAAACTGTATATAATATACGCCTTTTATGCTGTAATAGCGCATAACAAACACTATTATTTTGCGCAAAACTAATATTTTAATTAATAACTATTCATTTGAATCTCATTTAATTGAATGGTATTCATGAAAATCAACTTTCTATTAGATTTTTACTTAATTTAAAGGTTTTTCTGTAATAAAGAGTGTTATAAATGATACAAAGCTATAATGTCGTTA
>JAQGCH010002628.1:0-12237 GCA_034699485.1 Nanhermannia elegantula
TTGACATTTGCGCTAATTGTTTAAAATTATCTAAAATTATTTGAGTTTATTTCATATTATTTAATATTATTTTATCAAATAATTTTATTTGACAAAAATAAAATTATTTGATCAAATAATTTAGGAGTCTGTGTCAATTATTTAGAATTATCTATTTTTAAAAGTGAAATAAACTAAAATTAGTAATACTTTTATTACATTTTGAGATATTTAGCCTTAATTGATCGCAAATTTGGTTTTTAAATTGCATTTTTTAAAACTAAATATATCATTTGCTAACATTGCTTAAGATTCTAAGCAATCATTTAATAAAAGTTTGATTCTGATATAATCTTTCTAAATAAATGTTTATGAGAACAAATTCTCTGCCTCTTCACTAATTAAATTGTTGAAAGATTTCTTTTAAAGATAGATTGAGTTAAGTTTAGATTTGCACCACATAAAAATGTCCCTCTTATAATGGTTATAACGGTTAAGTTTTATATACAAATTCTATTTCTAAAGCCTTAATAACAGAGGCCTACAGTAAAGTCGTTGACATTTAAATTCATTAATTTTGAATTTGATTTACTGGTGGCCAAGGGTGGTGTATAGCCCCTGGAATATCCCCCTGACATTTGTAAAAACGTATACTCCCACCAGCAAACAAAAAAGTTAATATGGGCTTCTATGGGAGCAACCCAGAGGTCAAAGGCAAAATTTTTGGAAATACCCCTCTTGTCATCGTCGAGCTTGGCCACCACTGAATTTAAAAAGAATTTTTGAATTTGAAGTCAAATTTATAATTTTGTGACACTTTCTCAAATTATATAATAAATCATATGTTCTCTGATTTAACTTTTATTGATCATGATTTGATGTTTACTTCAATCAGTCTTCAATTATTTTTTGCAGTAAAAAATTATAAAATACTAGACTTCACCCAACGCTTCGTGCCTTACATAACTTTCTGTTCTGAACCCATAAAATTTGATCGAAATCTTTAAGAACTGAAAGCGATTCGCCTCAACAGGTGTTTAGGATTTTAGAGATTATCTTGTTATGGAAGTGTCGGTTGATAGGTATATTAGATTGCCAGACGTCCAGCTTTGGCCCTGATTGTCCAAATTTTGACCTCTCCATCCAGACAGAAGTTTTTAATAAAATCGGGAAATAACGAGAAGTCCAGGTTTTAGTCAAAAGTGTAAAATAGTTTGAAGGTTTGAAACTGTAAAGAAAACTAAAAATTAAGCCTGTAAGGGAAGGGACCATCAATATCTGGCAACCGAAGCTAACCGAATTACTCTGGGTAGCATACATTAAAATTTTATGTATATAATAATAGCTTTTCATAGGTTTCATAAGTTTTGTTGGAATAATTGTATCAATTACGTTGGCAAACACAGAAGGAAGGATTGATTTATTAGCACCTTTAATAGAAATGTTTGCAAAATATTTAATTTCAATAATTCTAATTATAGTTTTTAACTCAAATTTTTGCCAAATATTTCTGTCTTTGAAGCATAGGTATTATTTCCTTCCCTATAATCTATTGTTATAGATTTTATTTCCTATTTATTTGCCTCTTATTAAGTTTGAAGAAGTGGATGATTTGCAACCTTTTGATCCCTGTTCTTATTAATACTATATGTAAGCCATTTTCCTATTAAATAAATGAAATCATTTGACTCATTCAATAAGTTGTTAATGAATTAGAAATATTAGCGCAAAACTGTTATATTATTTTTGGAATTCTCATTAGTCACGAAATGTATAGCTAGAAAGCACATCATTTCCACGAAAGTATAGGAGAGTAACGTTAATCACTTATACTTATAATTTGTTTGTTTTTTAGAACATTTTTCAATTTATAAGTGATCCTAACTTTATAAATACAATTTAATTATATTTTATAAATAAGATTATTATTATTATTTACATAACTTTTCACTTGAAAGCCAAAATTGTTGGCTTTTACTCTCCTAAAAGCTAATCGTCCTGATCATGAACCCTAATCCGTATTTCATTATTTATGTTTCCAATAATTTGTATATTTGCCAATTTCTTATATTTTTATGCATAACTTAATGCACACATATCTACATCTCTCCTATTAGTCAAAGTAAATACATCTTTGTTTTACTCTAAAATAATCCATCGTTTAAAGTAATGAAAGGTTCACAATATTAAGCTTTGTTCTTTTCTTCATGTTAATACACAGACATTTTTTTTCTATACTGTAAGATCGGATCTCAGTCTAAGTTAGGTCTTGAGCTGCAAATGAATTAAATTGGGAGGCCTTTCAATACCATGACTTCTCTTGAATGAGAATGTTTTTTAGTAATGTTATCTCAAGAGAGCATCTCGTGATTCACTCTTTTCATTGAGTAAAAGCATTTTTCCTGTAAATGATGGTGTGATTACTCGTATGTTTGTATTCCAATGTACTGATGCCTCTATTTTTAACAAATTCATTAAGATTTATAAGAATCAGACATAAAGTACAGTACATATAATTAAATCTAAACTTGTCTCAATATAATTTTTACTCTATGAAAATATTATATTTTTTAAACGTTTAACTGCTTTGTGTTATTTGTTTAGAAATATTTTGTGCTAATGTTTTGTTTAGAAAGAAAATTCTGTATTTTTAGTCAAATGGCTTTAAAGGTAAAATTTGATTAATATATTTTATAGTTTGGTGTGTGTGTTGGTTTGTATTTTATTGTTTTGCTCGAATTTGCAACACAATAATTGATTTGGTCACTTATCAGTCAATATATTTTTTGTTTTGTCATTTTCCTAACGAACAAATAATTGAAAATCTATAAAGTTTGGAAACTCTTTAAGATTCTTCTTTTTCTTTTAAATATAATTATATTTTTAATTTTTTTTCTCTTAAACTTAGTGAAAAATTTTAAATTTCATTATTTCAAGACATGTTATCGAAAGGCCTGGGATTCAAGTCCTCGGCTGAGCTGTCAATTGTTTTAAATATTATTTCACTACATTAGTGCAGTTTTTTCTTTGATTTAATTATAGTGATGTTTAATATAAATAAAATAATAAATAAATTTTAAATTCTCTAAACATTCAATACGTAATCGATATTTCATTAAAAGTTTTATAAAAATTATTTATATTCATGTCATTGAAAACCGGATCTACGTTTTTATCATTAAATGTCGATAAATAAATAAGTAATTTTTACATAACATTTATGATAATAATTAAATAAATTTTTAATGTAAAGTATAATTAAACGTGATTTGAAATAATAAGTTTATAACTTAACATTATCTCTATTTACTAATTAAATGGTATTATTTACAGAAATGTTTTCGTTGAACCAAACTCTTAGATATGAATATTCACGACATTAAAAAATAAAATTTAAATAATAATAATTAGGTATTTATACTAAATATAGTAATTACTAATATAAATATAGTGAAACACCGACGCTTCAATTTATCAGTTTTTAGGCAAATAAATACTCGTGTGCTTAAAGATAAAACATCTCAAGAATTAAAATTAATACAGTATCTAATCCATGTTTAAGTGTATTTTTTATATTCAATATCAAACTTTTTTATTGTAATTGTATAGTATGTCCTAAAAATCGCGTTCTTTGCCTAAGAAGCAAACTAGAGGTTACCTGTTGTGAGCTTTGGTTTATTTATGTTTTATTCTTTGAGTTCTGTAAATATAATCTAATAAAATAACATTCAAAATGAGTAATTTGAGTTCTTTTACTCTGCACTCATTGTACTTTTGCTATCGAGGAAAGCATGAGTTCATATGTTGGATACGCTCTACATTGCATACACTATATATAACTAGAAATGTTTTTCACTTTACCTGAACCACCCAACACATTAACTGTACTAAGTCTTCATACTTTATTACTCTTTTGATCCCTGTTTTGACCATTTAACTTATGAGTTAATTCGCACTATAAGTATGTTTCCTTATAATTATATAAGGGTAGAGTCAATGCATTCATATTTTGTTGGCATTTTATAATTTTTTTCAATGGAAGTTTCACATTAATATCTGGAAAATAAGTTTAAATTAGTTTGATCTCTCGCCGTCATTTGTCCAACTTATTTAATGCGGGTTTACATTAAATTTATCAATTGCTAACATCTATGATATTTTAATGTTTAAATACAAAATAACACTTATTTTTTGATTGCATTTCCAAACTTCAAATTTCATTAATAGGAAGTCTATAAAAAAGGAAATTTTTCTGTTTTTAACAAATTTGGAGCTCTCATCACAGGTAAATTACAAAATAGGTATTTGACCCGAAAATCAATTGCTTATGCAATGAAATCGAAAAGTATATTCAGAACTTAACGATTAGAACATTAAAACAATAATATTAAATACTTTTGCATGTCTGTGGACTTTAAAGAAATGCTATAGAAGTGATTGCTTTTACTAAATTATTGATATCTCTTTTCGTCACAAAAGTGAAGTTTTTATTGCAGATAAAGAAGAAATGCGATGACACTTTTGTCTCTTGTGATACGTTATGAACTGATTAGTTCCTGTATATAAGTTACTTATTTTTCTTTAAAAGCTTTGTGAAGAGCCAATAGTTTTAAGGAAAAAGTTTGACCTAATTTTAAACGAACAATTCATTTATTGAGTAGCTTTAACTCAAATATTTATTACTAAAATATTTTTAAAAAATAAAATTTAGGTTAACTTTAAGTTTATTTCTAGAATAATAAAAGTAAAAGTTTGAAACTTTTGTCAAATTTATTAATTGATAGCTCATTGAAAACTTTTTTCTTTTTTTGCAGTTTTTACATTTCGTTAAATATTAAAATTTTTGGAACAAGTTTTCAAAACATGAGAAATTGATGAATCCGTTAAAAGTGTTATAACATTAAGAATTCGTAGCTATAATATTAGCTCATATTTAAATAAATTTTATTTTTGTGGAATACCTGTTCCTCATTGTAATGGTTCAAAAGTTTTTAAACATTGAGGAAAAAGTGGAAATGATGTATGAATCAGAAGCCGCAGCAAAAGCAAGTTCACCGACAGATATTCCAACCAATTGTAAAAACACTGTTTTGCATCCCTTTGATCATCAGGTAATCCATTTGTTTGTAACTTTTATTTATTTGTAATCTTTTATTATCTAAAATAACAAATTGCACCGATAGGTCGGAGGGCACTTTCAACTCATGCTTTTAGATAAGAGTACGTTATGTAAGCCACTCGTTCAGAGGGAACTATCTTTCTATTTAAACATTCCAAAAGAATTACAAGGATTTGTACCTAATTATAAAGGTATCACTTTATGTCATATTATTGATTATTCCGAAAAATTTTATTTAACAAATCATAATATTTTTGGTGTTAGGAGTTGTTGAAGTCCATCAAACAGACGGCTTTCCTATTTTGTATCACCCACTAAAAGGATCTCAATTATCAGAGACGGTCACAAATTCTTCTGAAGAGATCGATGATAGCTCTGCATCAAATTCACAGTCAGAACATAGGTATTAAATGCATTAAATTTCTATCGTTTTAAATGAATTAAAGTTTTGAAATCATTTTTGTAGAGTTCAGATTTGCAGTTGCAATGATCGTCGTCTGTTACAGAAGGACTTATCTCCAGGGCGTTCTGAGACCAGTTATAGCTCACGTCCCAGTCAAAGATGTAAGGAATCACTGCTTTATTATTCTAAAGTTAGAACTTTTATAATTTCAATTCTAAACATAAAACAGAATAAACAAAAATTATTTTAAAGCAATAAAATGTTTGTTTTTAAAGATTTTGTTTGTGTTCTGAACGGACGAACATTTAATGTTATGTTACATAATGTGTTACAAAACATTGATTATAAGAGAATAACATTAAGATTAATGAGATGTAAAAATAAGCATTTTATGCATTAAATGGAGGCCAACTTTGATTTCGAAAAGCAGTTATTTTTAATTATTTGCAATAAAAGAAAAACTTAAAATTAATAAAATTTTATTTCAATTTGAATACAATAATAGATTTCATGTTACTCGAGAACATAGCGTCTCGCTATCACCTGCCATGCATTCTGGACCTGAAGATGGGCACACGACAGCACGGAGACGATGCTTCTGACGAGAAAAGGCACAGACAAATGGAAAAATGTGCGGCCAGTACTTCTGCGAGTCTCGGTATATATTATTAAGAGCTGTTTATATTTAGAATTTAATAATTAAGATAAATGTATGCAATAATATTGACATTTGTATAGGAGTGCGCTTGTGTGGAATGCAAGTCTATCAGCACAATCTCGATTCGTACCAATTATATCAAGTCGATAAGTATTATGGACGCAAAATAAACACTGAAACTGGTCTCAAAAGAGAGCTCGAAGTATGTCTTATTCGATTTGATTAAGATTTGTGCTTCAACTTATCGAATACTAATTCAATTTGTTTTTCTCAACAATAGGTTTACTTTAAAGGTCGAACTTTTTTGATCTCTAGTGTAATAAAGCGTCTGAAAGAATTGAAGTCAAAAGTAGAAGACTTGCGCTCCAAACTCAAGTTCTTTTCCACTTCACTATTGATTGTGTCTGAAGGATGTGTTGGTCGTCGAAGTACTGGTGTTACTCGAAAGCGTCACAACTCAAGCAGTGGTGAAGAAGATGACTCATCGTTGGATAGTATGGACAGTAGTGTTGAGTTGAAATGTATTAAATTACCGAAAGAACAAAGAACCCGTCGCCTCAAATATGTGTGTCGTAGCGACCATTCGAGACCATTTAATAATCAAAAAATTGATGTCAGAATGATTGACTTCGCGCACACCTCCTTCTCCAGTTCGTCTTCATCTGACGGTTTTCTTCTCGGATTAGATAATCTCATAAGACTGTTGACCGAAATAAGAGAACCAGAACTAAGAAGTTGTGAAGAAGCCACAGAAGACAGTGACGATGGAAATGACATAAATATGACTTGAATTGTCATAATTTGAGGTTTTGTTTACAAATAATTATCCGATCATTTATTACAATCTATTTTTGTCTTTTAATTTTTCGATGAGTTATAGCACACATTCGAGAGTCTGTGTTGAAAATAATTCTCTGAAATAATAATCAAATTTAACATAAACTAAAATTTAATTTTATTAAAAGGCTCTCATATTCCTATATTTGCTTTTCGAATATTGGGATCACAAACAATTCCCTGAGGTTTAGGGTCTGGCCATTCAATTATAGGATTTGATGGCCATTCACTTGAATTCACTGTTTTTCAGTGAAAACTAAATATTTGTTATCAATAGAGTCTATAGAAAGATATTTTTGAGAGAGACTGAAAAAAGAGTCTCAAATGAAACGAATTTATTGAATTCATGAATGACTTAATCTACAAATGAAGCTGTAATGCAAAAGAACATTTGTGAACACCTTTCAAATCAAAAGTTCTTATCTTCAGATATAACGTAAATACAAATAACTATTAATGTTTAATAGTTATAGTATTTATATTTATATGATTTGAAATGTTATTCATTCATTGATTCATTCATGTATTCATTCATGTATTCATTCATGTATTCATTCATGTCTTCACGTTTGTATATACTTTTCATTTGAGAGGTGTTTACAAATGTAGTTTTACATTACAGCCTCATATACAGGTCATACAGGTATATGAGAAAATCACTTTCAAGTGTCAATATTTTGGCTAAAATGTTAGATTATTTTGAAAGAAAAAAAATAATCACTCATAGTATAAACTTATAATCGCATTCATGTATAAAATATCTATTCTTATTAATCACCATAAAAAATCGGTTATAAAATAATTGCATATTTAGCCAAAACATAGAGAAGATTCGATTTAAATGTTGTCAAATAGTATTAATGATATCTTATTATTAAAATTAGAATAAAATGACTATAAGACCAATTGTTTTAGAATTAATCACTTATGATATTGGGCTTTATATGAGTTTTACAATGAAAAGGCTTAATATTTAAGTAAATTTACCTCTAATTTATTTGAATGTACAGCACAGTATAGGCAATGAATTTAATTTACATTTTAATTGGTTAGTAATAAATGTTAAGCACAAAGATTTTCATATGTTATTCAATTTTTTTACATAAGCTTTAAATCTTATCATTTATTACTAATAAATTGAAATATAAATTAAATCTATTGACTGTGCACTCAATTAATAAAACTATTGAATAATCACAATTATTAATAATTAATTTACAATACATTAAATAGAAGGTAAGCCTTATTCTTATTTTTTAAATACTTCTGTGATATTGTATTAGAGATGCATTAAATCAATGACAATGACAAACAATTTGTACAAAACATCATTTTAAGTAATCTTTGACTGAATTATTAGTATTTGAAGTTATTAAACAAATTAGATTAAAGTCCAAAGATTAAGCTTATGGAAGATTTTATTGTATTTTAAGGTAATTAAGAAACTAAAAGAGAGTAAAGTATTTTCATCAAATACTAGTAAAGTTAGAAAACATAATAAAAACTATTTCTTTTAAAATGAGAAGCTTTTGGTGCAACACTTTATCACACGAATAAATACATTGTATTATTCAAATTATAAATAAGTATAAACGCTATTAAATTAGGTGAACACTAAATTTGGTAATTTATTGTAAAATATTATATTAATCTATTAGCATATCATTACTGTAAAGCACACATTATTAAGTATACATTTGTAATTCCACTAAAACATCTTTTCAATTTGTAAATTAATAAAAACTTAATTAATATTCTTCAATTTCATAATCTTTCATCAAATTTGACTAAAATAAAAATTACGGAAAATAAGAATATAATTCATTGAGTTTTAAATATTCGAAAGAGACTGTAATTTACATTAGGATTCAATAATCACCTCAAAAATAACTATCGATTAAGATCTTTAAAACAATTGTTGCGAATAATAATATTTAACGATATTGAAAACTATGTTAAGTCAGGGGTTATGTTAATGTGTGTCTTAACACACGAGTGATGCCAACTCTCCAACTTTGAAACAATTTTTTTAGCCTTAAGCTTACATATAATTAAGCCAAGCATTCGATATAAAAGACGCTTTCAAAGGAAAAACAAAAGTTATTAGAATTGCGTTATCATAAAGTTAACCATATCTGGTCTTAAGTCATACCAGTCATACACACTGCTTCAGTTCAAAGCTACAGTATTTCAAAACATTTTAACTATTTTCTCGTTCACTTAATTGAAGACTTTGTTTTGCATTTATTCGACCGAAACAGACATTTTGTCTTACATTAAATACACGAACAAAAAGAAAATGAGCATAAAATTAATTAAGTGCTAAATTGTTAACATAAATTCTATGTTTAAAAAGTTATAAACAATTCAAATAATTTAATGTCATACCCATACCTGGACAAACTCCGGACCTTTGGGGGGGGGGGCTTCATTTTAAGATTTCGTGAAAAATTGAGGATGGGGTCCAAACTGATCGGGTTTAATAGACTATTTTTGCTCAAATTGCATTTTCCCACCAAAATTTTTTTAATTCCCCCTTTTTTGGAGAATCATTGAAAAATCATAGATTTTAATGCTATTGTTTAATGTATTAATGCATAGCTAATCAAAAACCTTTTATAGGAATTTAAATTTTAATCAAAATCAAAGGGGGGACCAAAGGATATTTTTTCAATTTATTAGAAAAATTCAAAGGGGGGACCAAGGTACGATTTTTTGAATTTCAAATTCTTTAGAGGGGGGTCTACACCCTAGACAAACATATGCCTTGTCCAGGTATGATCATACCTATTATATAATTTACACTATAGAAGATATTAAGGAATTTATTCAATATTTTCTAAATATTTTTCTAATATACAGATTATATAAATACAGATAATTTATTGATAGAGAACTGAACAAATAGAAACTCGAAGATATCTCTGGTTCTTATAGATCTCGAATCGTGAAATTCTCTCCTCTGTTCCTAAATGTTCAAAAGGTATTTAAAAGTATTTCACAATAATCGTTCTCTAATAATATTTTCTTCTATAGCCGTTGAATTCAAACCCAAACATAGAACTTATACCACGAATAAACTCATTAAAGCCTCCCATAACTATTCTTCCAAATCGATTGTTTAATGCAAAAAATGAATTTGGTGTTTTAGAAGGGAATTTCCGTTTATTTAAAACTGTTGCCTTGTTTTTACTTTTAATACTTTGCTGATCTTCATTGTCACGCATTCCGAATAATCCTGATTGCTTTTGATTGAGTTCATTCATTGCAATCAATTTACTTGAATTTTTTTGGCTGTTTGTAACGTTATTAAAGGTCTTTGTGAACAATTGAGGAGTATTTACTTTGTGTACAATTATACCATTTTCACTTTCAATTAATTGAACGTCTGGTTTATAGGGTTTATAGAGTGGCTTCAATTTTATTCTTTGAGATTTCTCTGACTCCATTCGCTTTAGGCTCTGTCCAGAAGAATTCTTTAATAAATGTGTTTCATTGTGAGATATTTTCGGCAATTCTAACATTTTTTTCCAAACATCATATCCATTTCGAGCCACAAATTTGTATAAATGTTTATTCTTTGATAAATCGTCATAAGAATTAGTTGTCATTTCGGTATCACTCGATTCTGTTGAGTTAACACTAAACCATTTAAATACATAAATTTTATTATTTAAGACTTTTGGCTGTACAGAAATTTTAACTTTATTATAGAATTTTGAGAAAAAATTGTTCTAATTGTTATCCTTTTTAAATATGAACCAGGTTTATGCAAATTAAATAATAAAATAATTAAATGCAAAATTAGAATTTTTTCTTCAGTGACAAGTTTTTTCATTCATTTAATTTGTTGAGTATACTTATTCGTCGACACATTCATATAGACAACAGTTGTTCTATTATTCAAATAAAAAAATTGATTTCGTATTTTTTCACAACACATTTAAAACCATTAACAGTGTTGTTCAATTAATTGTTCCTATTGCTAACTCTTAGTCACAGCACAACCTCTTAGCGAATCTGTGATTAAATGCGTTGATGAAGACTAGCAGTTAGCAATAGAAAAATGATATACTGTATAAATTTCACTGATAGTTGTCTTAATTAAGTAGGAAATAAAAATTTTTATTTGAATATGTTATCAATTTCGTGCTTTAGTAAAGTATTTTACTTTTATTAATTATTATTAGTTCAAATTTTTAAATAAGAAAATTATACAAAATTGTAATTATTTAAAAATTGCTTTGATAATCAATTAGAATTTTTCAAATACAACTTGTATCTAATTCATTTTTTTACTAATAATTGAGAATTTTCTAACACATAAGTTATAACTTTTCATATAATTTGAATAATTGACTATAAGTAAAATATATGTCTTTACGTTTTTTACAACCCTTGAGAATTACATAATACTCACACTTCTAATTCATGATTTTGAAACTGTATATTTCCTTTTCCAACAAAGAATAAATATCTAGTTTTGTCGATACCATTAAGTTTACCATTTTTTTGCTGCAAATCTTTGAGTAACTTTGCGGTCATAATTAGTTGCGCGAGTGGTAGGACTGCATTTTCATCTAATAATTGATTGGAGAGGACTTTGATCACAGGATTTGATAGAACCATAAAAGGAAAACTTGCAAATAAATATATTTTTATCGTGAATAAAATGTTTAACTCCATTATATTGAAAACATGACTTCAAACTCAATCTATCACAACAAAGACATCAATGAATTATACAAACAGAGTATTTCAAAGATAAAGAGTAAGTTAACGTTGTTTCACACCATTGAATCTGAATTTCTATTAAAGTAAAGCATTTAGGGTACAAATAGAAACAATTCTAAAAAGTATAGCATTTGGCTCAAATTTAATTGTTGTGCTAATTAAGGACTCTTTCGCCTTCAGCATAACTGCTAAATATCTGATTACATCGATTTATGTAAATGAAGTGTTTAGATTGTTTGCTTGAGCTCACTATAGCAAGACTGACACCATTGCCTTTAATGATTGATAAAAAGGACAGATACGACTACTAATAAAAATTGATTCATAAAATTGTCTTTTGTTGGAAACAAATTCACTTCTAATACTTCGAAAAGCAAAGAATTCAATCTTTTTGTAGTACTGTTGACATTCAATTAACAAATGTGAGTGTGATTTGCAGTTTTACGTATTGTGCTCTCAGTTATAATCAGAGTAACCCAAAATATGTTAACATAGGAAATAGTAAAA
>JAQGCH010002629.1:0-12236 GCA_034699485.1 Nanhermannia elegantula
GTGATCGCGCGAAAGCCACGTGCATTGCATAGATTGGGCTCTCGAGTCACCCTTAGTTACTTACGAGTATACCTGACAGGTGATGATATTGTTTACGGTGTGTAATTCTAGAGGCAGGTGCTCTTCACCAAACCAGTCAAATGAAGGACACAAAAATACTTATGATAAATGCATAAATGCCTGCGATAACCATTTCTGACGGCTATAACGCATAATACTTGTAATATTTGTAATGTTTCCAACTTTACAAGTGGCTTATTATTAATAAATATTATTGAGCTCAAAGCGAATGTTTTGTCACAAAAAATGGAAAATTTATGAAAGGAAATACTTATGTATAACTTGTATAAATACATGTAAGAGTAGTGCTTTATTCTATGCGTATCAGAAACCATACGCATAAGAATTCTATTGTTTAAAAGCTATTTCGAAAACCGCTTTCTAAACAATAAACATAATTCATGACTAATTAGATTAGACAAAAAATGGCAGACAGAAAAGTATATGTTTATAATGGACTAAAGAATTTATTTTATTATTAAGTAGTGATCAGAGTTGCGTTTTTAACTTAAAGTTTGTGTCGCTTATTCCAAGGGCACCAAAAAAGCGTGAAATGCAGCTTCAAGAGAGACGTGGATGACCCTCTCTCGAGACTAAAAAGCGGAAACACGATAATTTGCATTTGAGAAGTTTTTTTAAAGTTAAGGATGAATGCATGCCAATTGTGGAACAACATATAGCATCAAACTTATCACACAATACGCTTCAATTTGAGATAAAATGTTAGAATTGCTACAATTCATTTGGTTCTTTAGCACTTTATTGGCGCAGCCATTCATGAAAATGACAGCCAATAGATACGAATACGTTACATGTAAATCAATATCTTTTGTTTATCTGAAACAAAGCCCTAATATTTTTTTGGGCAATTGAGTTAATCAATTTGCAATTCTGCTACTTTCCAAACATTTAAGCAGTGCTTTAGGATTTACTTAAGTTAATTGGAGGGCGTTTTAAATATGCGTTAAGCGCTTGTTTTTATATCGCAAATATCGCTAACACATAGCAATATCACACTCCCCAGCATTAAAATACTGGCAGATAATAAATCTGATAAATAATTCAAAATAAATTTGCCGATTCGGCCATCTATTATGCGGTGGTCCTATTGCTTGTGGTATTACATCGTTATAAGAAGTAATGTTTTTATGTAAATTTGAATGCTTTAACCGCTTTAGACAAGTGTTGATTACATTTATAAGTGTTCTCATATAAATATAAGAGCAATTCTTACCCCTGTGGCACCGGTGGTCCAATATTTTTTTGTAATGCCTGATGCATTGTAGTGATGTTTGTCACAAATGATGCTATTTTCTGATTAATTATGTTTTGCTTCTATTGTGATAATTGGCCACTGCTTTACACCATAAACCTATTCGGATAAACAAAATTCCAAATTATGTTAACTTTCAACAAAATCATAACTAATATTGTTTACAAAATAAGGTACAGAAAGACTAGTTTTACAGTTGGAAAAGTTGGAAAATTTTTTTGAGCCAGTTTTTGTAGACAGTTGGCAGAAATGTTAGTGTTTTTGTTGTTCAAAACATGCAGTTTATGCTATTTCGGTGTGAGGGTGAAAATGTAAGGGATATTTGCGCCGCTCCTGTTTAAAAACATACTAAGCCTCGGGCTGAGGAAGTATTGACAATAAGTGGAGGAGAGTGAAGAAGTTAAAGCGCAGTCGGCTCTGAATCACCAGTCAGAGAGACAGAGACAGACAGAGAGCGAGACAGACATAGAGAGAAAGAGAGAAACAGACAGACAGAGAGACAGACTGAGAAAGCTCGGAGAGGGAGAGCCTCGAAGTGAGGAATTCTCGAACTTTGAACGAGAGATGTGACGATTCGAGGGGAGAGAGAGAGAGAGAGAAGCGTCGAAGAGGAAAATACAGTGCCGTATAGTTTAGGGGGTACTAAAGTTTCCGCCAAAAATGCCACCGTGAATATCATTTTCTCTGTTTCCTCGGCTCGCAAGCCATTCATGCTTATATTCGCATCCTCTCAAAGCACATTTATATTGACTATAATAGAAAAACTATTTTTCGACAGCAAATATGAGAACATATTTACATATAATGCTAAACGCATAGTAAGTCGTAATTGTAATATTAGACCACATCGAGAGTTGAGAGTGTGAGACAAACAATAAGTAGTGTATACGTTTGCGTGAGTTGAGCTCACTATCAAAGCAAGTTTGCAACAACTTTTAACAACTAATTTACAAAACAATAAGTCGCTAAACAAACTCGATTGGGTTCAGATTATTATATTATATAAATATTATGTTATTTATATTTATAAATAATAATCGAATTAGTAGTAATAGCGATAAGTTATAGTTATAATAGAGTAGAGAAGTAAATCTGTAAAATGAGATTTAAATAAACAGATTATTTGTACGGTTAGAAAAAGTATTAGAAAAAGGCGAATTAGAAGTTGACTTTAGTTAAGCACATCATTTGTAACAAATGTTATAAAGCGCTTCTTAAATTCAAAATTACATTCGCAGAAAGAAATTGAAGCATAAGCGGAGGCATATATTGCTTGCATAAGATGTGTATATAATAACACTATGGTTATGCACCTCAACCACGCCTCTAAATACTACTTATAGCACAGGCAAATGAAGAGCAATGGATGTGATATCCTTTTAGAGTGAACTTCTCAAAAATGATAGTGAGTTACCCAAAGCAGCTCTCGAACAAGTCTATCAAAAAGTATTCATCACATGATGTGATACCTGTAAGCATGTTTGGTAAGTGGGGATGAGAGAGGGGCAGCACTAATGCCAAGTTTCATGTTTAACTTGATAATAAAAAAAGGTATCATTTTGACAATAGTTAAGCATTTGGCACAATAGCCATCAAAATTAAGTTGAAGAAGAAACAACTTTTTTGAGCTTCTTTAGAGTGGAACTGACTCTTATGAGTATCAGAAGTACAAGAGCTTCCTGTATGAGCGCAAATAATTACACACAGAGTTCATTCTATGAAGTTTTTTAAATTTAAGGACAACCTCTACAGGACTGCCACAGGACTGGATCGCTTTAAAAAAGGAGTGAACCTGAACCATAATCATGTTCTGTGCTCATTGACAACAAAGGCAGGCATCCATTTGGAACAATTCAGTGTCGATGGTCTAAAAGCTCACTCATCCAAAGTATGCGATCTACTCATCAAAATGAACATTTGGATATATATACATGTCTATGAGCATAGCTTTTAGTGCATGTATAGCCTAACCATATACTACTTAACAGAATAAAGCTATATATCAGTCTATAAGTCTATAGTATATGCGTATAATTTACTTGCATTGCACCTCTTTTTCCCTTTTGTACCCCCTTTTCATCTGATCAAATAGTGAAGGCAACTGTGGGTGACGCCACTTTGTTAGTGTATATCAACGTATATGAGTGTGTCTGTGCGTGTGTGTAAGAGAGAGGCATCAATTCTTGCAATATTACAGTATTACAGTACTGCACTATTTGTGTATTAAAACCGCTGCTTCACTACAGCGCTAACATAAAGAGTGTAACATTACTTTAGCAAATCGATAGAATGCACGGCTAAAGCATTGAAAGAGAGTGAGAGTGAGAAGAGAACAAGAGTGAGCATGAGAGCGAACAGAGCAAACAGCGGATTGAATTATTCATCCGGTCATATAAGTATCAGCCGTGGAAAAGCCAATCTTTTTTGTATCCCCACTCAAAATGCAATCCCCTTTCTCTTTCTCTGAGTTTCTGGTTCTCTCGTCTCTCCGTCTGTCAGTGTCTCTCTCGCTCTCTCTCTCTCTCTCTCTGACATTTTCCCGGAAAATGGGCAAAAGTTGTTTGCAATAACTTCTCTTTTGGTTAGTCTTCTTTTTATGATTGCTCATTGGTATGGCTATAGCTAATGCTGCAATAGTGCAATAGTTACCTAAGAGTTAACACTACACAACACGCAGCAGCAAATCCGCAATGACACGATTCACAATCGAGCAGCTGTACAGTGCTCTACAGTGCTGCACATTCTTTATATTCCGCATATTCTGTATATACTTGTGATGAGTTTGTTTTGAGGAAAAAAGCAAAAGCAACTTAACCGGAAGGAGATGGCAATGAGAGATGCCTTCAACTGGAAATGGCTATTATAAAGCAGCTCCACTTTATTTTATTGTGTTTAACAGGCATTGCAAATGCATTCATTACAACAACCGATGACACTAAATATTTTTTGTCTATTTGAATAATAGTGTTTTCATTCTTTTATTGTATGTATTTATGACATAAAGTGGCAAAACTCTCTCAACTCATCTCTGACTTACAATCTATCTTTCTTTTGAGTTGTGACCCCTCCCTTGTCTCCCCTGTGCGCTTCATTTTGCTAATAATTGCCAACCAAACAAAGTAAAGCACAACCACAACAGCTAAACTTAATTGACACGCGCTTTGTTTAGTTTAAACAGTTCTTTGAGTATTTGGCGCAAACATCAATTTATTGCGGTTAATAGAGTTAATACATAATTATTTAACTATTAAACTGTTACAAATAAATTATTTCGGTCAAAAGGGATGAGGAAGAACCAGAAGAAACTTTATAAGAATATTACTCTATCAGAACTACGACGCATTCGACGCAGTTGAAGGAAATTGTTAGTAAACTTCGTCAACTTATTTCATACGCTAGTATTTGGGCTTAAAAATTACACTCAAAGTACTGTATTTGAGCACTTCTTTGAGGTCACGCTAACAAAAACTTAAGAACGTTACACTTTTGGCAACGAAAAAGATAGAAGAGCTTTGCAATACTTGCGCGGATGCAAACAGATCAATAAGAACTCTGAATATATACCGACTTCTAGAGTCTCCAAAGCAAAATGTAATCACGAATAAACCTAAGCATAACTCCTTTACATTGCAATAGCGTTGAAGACGATACGAAAGACTGAGAGAGTGAGAGTGAGTGAGAGGGCACAGAGAATGAGAGTGTTTGGGAGAAACATAAGTGAGAGATGAGAGAGAGAGTGAGAAGTAATGATACTTTAGAGCAATAGTGAAATGCAGAAAAAGCTTATTTAGTATATACTCGTATAGTAAGTTTATATACCAATTGGTACAATACTGCACAGTACAGCGCAGTATTTGAGTTTGCAATTATTATTTAAATCAAAGAAGCGAAAACATGTCATTGAACAAGAAAAGAAAGATATTTCTCACTCTAATCTTTATTTCGTTGTTCCAAAAGTAAATTCTTAGCGTAGGCTTCAAATGAGTTTGCGTTACAAAATAGAGACATAAAGACAAGACATAAGACATGTTTCATTTTTAGCCAAAGAAAATTGCAGCAACTTTAACATTAAGTTCAATATTTAGAAAAAATACTTTGGCGGTCATTTCCTTTCCCGATGAATTTTTTTATTATTATAACGTCAACGAACTACGAACTACTGTAAGGCTCCCGCTAGTCTTCTGTGTAGGTGTTTCTCATTTCAAAGAAATGCATCGAAGATAAGTTACATCATATATGCATTGTATGATCGAAATAAAGTACATTTCTGAAGAGCAAACTGTTTCTCCACAATTGTTAACTCAATAATTTCTATTCTCTTAAGCGCTAAACAGAGTGCTAGTATTTCTATCTGAATCAATATTTACAACAGAATCGATATTAACTCACTTGAGCTTTAATCTGTTAACTTATATTTTGTTAGTAAAGCTAAAAGTTAATAAGTTTTAAGTGACTCAATCACAATCACAATCAAGCTGTTCACCCAGTCTTACATAACTTTAAATCCAGACAAAGGGAGAGATAATTTATAAGAACAAATACGTCACACAGTAGTCATATTATTTGTTTCTTACAGACCAGTTGGCAAATAATTGACATTTCCTAATAGCATAACTTCTCTATGAATAACTGCTTCAGTTAAATGGAGCCTAATTTCCAACATCTCACTTAATTCTTTCTAATCGCTTAAAAGTAATACTGCTATTAATGATCTTTAGTTACTAAAAAATTTTAAAGCGAAACATATTGTGGTTTAAGTTCGATCACCCGATAGGGAAACAGTGAATCGTAACACTGTTTCGACAGTTTAGACTAATAAGATATGCAGAAATGAGTTGAGTATTGGTATGATATGTATCATATGTATCATATGATATGATGTGCGTATGAATCACATTGATTTGGCCCCATTTCCATTGGATTTGCATTTGATTTTCTTGTTTCAATCATAAACATAATGCGCAGACAATCCCAAAATAACCAGACCTAAAATGATGTTTCCTTAATTAGAGCCTTTAATACAGTCGTACAATTTTTTTGTAGGTGCAGTACATTAGGGTTGTATTATATCTGCCCTGAATTTATGATCGACGGAAGTATTTGCTTTCCTATTTCCATATAAATATTGGTATAAATACAATGGCTTTCATTTATATGAACAAATTTAAAGCGTTAATATCTTTTTTACAAAGATGGAGATGGAATGGCATCGAAAGAAACCGGATTTGTGCGTCAATGAACTTTGGCTCATATACTCAGTTGCGAGTTAGGAGAATGTTACAACTTATAACCAATACAGGTACTAAGGGATGGTGCAACGGCTCATTCCATGAGCTTTGACTCTAATGGCGAGTTTCAATGGTCGACAAGCCGTGAAGGTGGGAAACATTCTATTTCACCTTTCCTTAAGTTATCTGTGATTCCCCTCTATTCTCTTCCACTTTCATCCCAACACAACTCAACTGAACTGAACTCCGGATGCAGTGCAAACAGTGAGTGCACTGCTAACTAAACTTAAATGCATGCATACTCTCACAAATTTCACTTGAGACTGGTTTCAACGACTAATAAACCGCACGACCAGTTAAGACGTTATTGAAAAATCTTATGGTTCAATAAAACATTAATTATATCTTCAACGAGATCAGAACATCTAGTTTTCAAATCATATTTATGCACTTTTTTATTCTTATACTCAAGTTTCACATAAGTGGCATCAATACATTTATTTGTTTATTTATATAATAAGCATATGTAATAAGGATAACAACAATAATGATAGTAATGGTAATAATAATATAATAGAGAGATTGCCTTATTATCAATTTATTTCTGTCAATAATAGTTAAATATGTGTTGAGCTATTAAAATGGTTAATACGATATAACAATTAGTTAAATGAATGTATGAATGCAGATATTCTTAACGCTTTAGGAGATAAGTATTAGCAAAAGCAAACCAATTGGACACATGATGCGCACATAAGTTACTGAAACATAGTTTGCTTCAATATAACTGTTAATGCACTCAACTCATGTTTGCCCCCTCCCTCCCGGTCGATATTTGGTTGAATAAAAATGTTTTCAATACGTGTCGTGTGTGCTCCATTCCCATTAAGTCGACGATGCAGTGCTACACATTATTGACAATGGGTTCTATGGGTGCGCTCATAGAACAAACATACTGTGCGAGCAGAGAGTAATACTTTGCACAGTTCTGTATAACGAATAGTAATACTACTGTAAGGTTGCAGTAATGCATACAGTGATACAACTTTCAAGCAAATGTACATAAAGTATACCTAACTCTAACTTTGCCAGTTTTGCAGTCAAATATACTGTAATGCGATTCAATTGTTTTATTTACTAGTAATCAATGCACTAACGTTTCAGCTACTTCTGAGCTCAACTCATTTTATGCAATTGCCCTCTGAAACAAATGACAACTAACTTATTACTCTGTACAGAACCAGTGCAGAAAAGTAATACTCTAAACTGCATAACAATATACAACCACAGTGTACTCCCTGTATTATATACAACTATGCCATAACTTTTATTTACTTGACTGTACTGTATATAACTGTATATATGGAATACCCTTATGAAAAGCTAAAGAAAATTACTTTGTTGGCCATCATTGTGCGCCTGCACTTCTCAACTAGAGTAAAGTCACACACAATGCATAGAATGTTTTTTTCTTATTGCTTTGAGCACTAATACTACTACTACTGGCAGAAGAGATGAGACAAAAAGAAGAGTTTTGGGACAGAGAGTGCATGCAATGCGGAAAAGCTAAAAAAGATCAATAACAAACTGCACACACAATGTTAGCTCAGTGAGAGGCGTCGTCGTCGATGCTCTTTCTATTACGTTATATCCAAGTTGGTTATTGTTACCTAAACTCGCACACAGTTGTGCACATACCAGACTTTCAGCAGAGCCATATCGTACAGTATACAGTACTGCTCTTTACTGATATATATATATATATACACTGGTATTATTTTTTCTGCCACTTCTGCGATTGCGGAATGGCTGGTTTGAAGATATTCAAACATTCACTTACACACAACACATACAGCACTAGTATAATGGTATCTGTTTGACATTTTGTGCTATTGATAACAATTTTATTCATATGGAAAAGTTTAATGCATTACTGCGAATACATCATTACTTTAGGTTAAGTTTAGTTCGCAACAATCGGATGCACAATAATCACATTAACATATAATTATCAACAGTCTTGTTAACACATCGTATCAACAATATATATTTTTTCTGCATTGTTACAGTCAATACAATCCATCATTTCAATACTGTTTAAACGAAATTCATTTAAGAAAAGATTAGCTCTGATAAGCATTTGCCAAATGATCACTAATTTAAATAATGTTATACTTCAACTACAATAATATGGTTTCAAAAGTGAACTCTTTTACTAATATTTAAAGAGTTCTATTGTTACTATGGCTGCCTGTATGCAAACATGACAATGAAACCTACAATAATGCTTTGATATAGTGATAAAGTTGAATGAGAGAGTATTTCAAATGTAATTATATAACTATACTTTTGAAAGCATAGCAATCGATCGCAATAAGTTAGTTAATACACAATTCGATCCTCGATTCCATCAGTTTCTTTCCCAAAAGCATTAAAGCCAATCCCTGTTATTGCCTTTTGTGGTAGAACTTTGCTTTGATGGTCATTATTAATTCCTACTTCATTCTCATTTAAAGTACACATCCTATGAATCAAATTTACAACATTTCTAAATCTAATATTTCTTATCCTCATCTACAATATGTTATTCAACTTTATTAATTTACTGATTAAATTCATTTAATTCTCAAATTGATCAAAAAGATAGCTTTTAAACTTGTTATTTCAAAATTTGAGGCATCTATTAATCCTCATATAATTATTATGTTGAAACACTATCTTTATTTGAAGAAATAGCATAAATAATTGAGAAAAACTCATCCAACTTATCAGTGAGTGTACTAAATTGTAAATTCCATTTATAATTATATCATCTCTTGTTTGAAAAATTTATTTTTATTTAAATAAATGTTTTTCTTATAAAATTTTCTCAAGTATTTAATTTATATGTTTCTTAGAAATCCCATGATTTTTAACATTGAGAAACAATTTTGTTTTTGTTTTAAACTAAATAATGTGAAATATAAATTCATTGAAATGAGCCTTCTATTAGTGCAGACAAACATTAAAAGCTAACATTTAGAGATTTTGAACCTTATTTGACATGTAAGGATTTTTTTCCAACATAAAAGATAAACTCTCAAAAAACCAGTGATCGTTTCGAAATCATGATTTAGTCAAAAGATTTCTTATCAGATTTTAGCATCAAAGAGACAAATAAATTAATTTTTCCCTTATTTTGAAGCTTATATAAGTGTTAAGTAATAGTTATACAAATAGCTATTAATCTTTTAAATATTTGTCTACTAATGTTTAAATAGAAAAAACTAACAGTAAGATAATTATTGTAATTATATAATAATGGTTATGAGCTTTAATTAGATATTTCTAGAATTATTTGACAAAATAATTAAGTTTTGATAAGTAAATAATGTTTTAAATTAAGTAACTTTATAATAGTTTAAGGCACTTCATAAATCTTTTATGTTTTAACGCTTTATATTAATTCAATAACCATTCAAACTATTTTAATCGATTTAGGATATAATAAATTTTAGATAAATCTTCAAAATTACTTCATTATAAGCAAAATAAACCCAAAATTATTTAATAAATACTATTATAATAAGTTGAAAACAAATAAAAATTAAGACATTTAGAAAATAGTTCTCAGATCGTTAGACTCTATGTAAAGTAATTGATAGCTTTTTAAAAGATCAATGACTTATATTTATCAGTGAGTTATGATAATAATTCAGATACAATAAAGTTGACACCAGATTTATGCTAATTTAGCAATTGATTTGCCAATCATTATTCATTTTTTGAAAAAAAACTAAAAAATTGTATAGCAATTGAGTTTCAATTTGTAATTGACTCGATTTCCAAGAGTAACAAATAGCATGAAATATGTTATATAAATATAAACATAATATACCGGTATTCAGTTTAGGTATAATCAAAATGTTTAAACTTTAAAGTTAGAGCACAAGAGGCCTGTTGTAAGCTAGAAAGTTACTCATGTCTAAAATGACTATAAATAAAAATAGACCGCATTTTATTTTGGAGTATAATTTTTTTATATACAAATAAAAATTGTTAAGTTTTTATATCATTTTCAAAAAATTAGTCAAATTAATTAATCAACAGATGTATCAGTTTTTGGATCAAAATATTGACCATCGGTAACGATATTCATGAATTGATGGCAGTACAGGCACAGCAATAATTTGATTAATTCTCAATTCTCGTCAGGTATGAGTACGACAAAGAGATGGGGTTCGATACTCAGCTAAGGCGTGAATATGTTTCTTCTCATGAAAATAGTTGTTTGTGTGCTTGAGTGCAACTCCGTCTTAATGCTAGTTCAATAACACAACTCAATGTTTCTTGTCTTTAGAAAAAAATGTATAACATTTTCATTTGAGAGCTTATTATGAAACCATTAAATAAGTTAAAAGAATTTTCAATTCAAATAAGTAAAAAAGTAGTTTTTAAATTTCTGCTCTTTGTGTTAAATGTTAAAAATAGTTTGTCTTTAGAACAAATAATTTACACATTCAATAAAATTCATTAACCTTATCATAAAAAGAATATTCTGCAAAAAAAAACAAGATTAAAACCCAAATTGCTTTTGAATAATAGTGTATTTTTTAAAATAAAAAATTATTTAATATTATTTAAATTCATTAGAGTTTTGATGAGTGCAAAAATTGAAATTTAATATAATTGTAGATCACTTAGAGTTTCTCTTTATTGCACATAATATGTCATATGTACTGATTGTCTTCATTTATAACTACCAGTAATGTAAAGCACAATAAGTTAATCCCCAATAGTGGCAAATAGAGCAGAGCAAAGCAGAGGATTGGGTTGGGGGTCATGTAAAAGTACAATAATAAATATCGGGCACAGAAATGAGGTATAAACCAATAGAGTTGACTCTCTTCTTAAATCATAGGAATAATAAAAATAATGGAATGATTGTCCCAATGATGTTGAGGTTCAACGTTCAGTCACATCATGCAAAGTGTTGCAGAACTGGTGCACAGCTCACAGTTACGTGTTATGTGTAAAATGTAATGGGACAGGATTTGGAGACTAGTATAGCATGAGTTTGATTTAGAGTCATGAGAGACTCCCATCATAATGGATGAGAAAGCAGAGAAGAGCACAGGAGGCAGAGGAGAGCACAGGAGGCAGAGGAGAGCACTGAGAGCAGAATGAGAATATATCTATCATAGGGTACACTTGCATTGGATCAAAGGACAAAAGGGACGTGTGATTCAAGGCATTCTAGGGGTACACATGTTGCAGGGGATAGAGTTTACAGAGCATTCAGACTGTAGAGTACAGCTCACGCGACACTGTTTGATAGAGCAGATGCCATGCCGTACATAAAGACAGTAGTGAAACAATAGGACTAAAGAGTGACTCAAACCAAAATTGCATGACTAATAGAAAGCAAAGTTAGCGCTAAATATTAAAAAAATAAACCATTAAATAATTTAACAATTTTTAGGTTAATGTCACAAAAGATATACAAAACTTGTAAGTTTAACAAATTTTCGCTGAATATATGAATGCAAAACTTGATGATAAGATCATAAGATCATACATTGGTATACAAAACTGAAATAGGGGTCTAAAGTATACGCGTGGCAGAGCTCTTACGAATGGAAAATTCAGACTCACATGGGGAGGAGGAGTACAAAGAGGAGTTGAGAGGCGACTCC
>JAQGCH010002630.1:0-12233 GCA_034699485.1 Nanhermannia elegantula
TCAAACTTTGTGATTATAAAGTGAATAAAAGAATGGTTTTCAGAAATCTGTTCAAACTTTGTGATTATAAAGTGAATGATTAGCTTAAAGTTGCACTAATTGATTGTTGGATTGCTGCAACAAACAAAGTGGTCCATTCTATTACATATAGGGTTGTTATTTAACTCGTAAAATAATTTTGAGTGTAAAATTATGTCCAATTTTATGTAAATAGGTGTAAAATAGTGTAAAATTCTGAATTTTTTATTTTCTACAATGTTTAAAAACATGAATTAATTCAAAATCGCTATCATTAACACTATCAGAACTATTGTAAAAGTATTGACTCAAATTTTTTGACTGACAATTCTCTACTGTTAATAAGGGCTATAGTCCAGTATGACTTTCGATGGAGCGAAGATTGCTTTCCTGTATAGCAGATTAGTATTGCACTAATACCTAACCTAAACTTAACTCTATGAAAGGTTAGGTTGTAGCTCATTACATATCTGCTATGGAGGACTATAGCCGCTAATAAGAATTCAATGCGTTACTCAAGAGACAGCTCCTATCAGTTGAATGAATAATTCCATGTATTGAAAATACACGTTCTGCTGACGCACTAATCCCAGGAATGGTTAATATTCTTGTGGCGATGTTTACTCATCAAGCATATCTTTAGCTAAATTTACTAAAAGGTTATTTTGATTTACCCATTTTGGTTAATTAAATTTTTTTATCTTTATTTTTAATTAAAACTTAATTAAAGCTTCTAGATGGCGCTGCAAACAATTTACACTTAAGCGTAATTTAAAATAATTGCCTGTAAATTACATGAAATTTACAAGTGTAAGTTACATGAAATTTACAAGTGTAAATTACATGAAATTTACAAGTGTAAATTAGGCGCAATTACACTTGAAACATCCTTAATTATATCTGATAACTTATTATTAGAAGTATTTAAAAGTTATTTTAAAAAGTATTGTTATTTGCCAAAAAAGATATACAGTATGTTACCATCAGTTAGGATGTGTTAAATAAATTATAGAATGCTTTAACAGATTTCATGTCAAAAAACACCTTCTCATTAAAATACATCCAATTCAAAAAAATATTGTCATCATATATACAATTGAAATGGGATTATGAGCCTTATGACCAAATAATTCTTATCCATTAATAAATTATATTACAAATGCCGGATAGAGTTGAAATATGTTTTATTTATAAAAACATTGAAGTGCTGATCAATTTTATTATAACAAAAAAATAAAAATAAATCCTATAAATCCTTGAAAGTTTCATAAATTTATACGACAAATATTTATTCTGCTCATAAAATATGACAAACTTTTATATTTAATGCGTTTTATATTCCATTGAGCTTTGAAAATGTTTTAGCCGACAGCGAAGATTTGTTTTTAGAAATCAACTTCAAAAAGGCTTCCGTTAGAGCTAAATGTGAACATACTATTACATCTAAGATAATTCTGGTGTATAAGATTATGTTGTGTTTACTCTTCTACTGGTTTATTACTATTCGATTCATTAAAAATAAATAATTCAATTATAAATGGTTTTGCATAACTATAAAACCACCTCAAGAACGGAATGAGACAATTGAATTATAATTTCATGGAATCTATCAAATATTGGATAATATTTAGTAATATATTTTGGTAATGTTGGGTTCACTCTCGAGTGCACAACATTTATAAAAATTGCATTTTTCATAAATATTAAATCACTTTAGTTTATTCGATTATTTTCTAAATAAAAGTCAACATTTATATTAAATTTCTAAACTTTACACTATTCTATCAATTTAATGCATGTCCACTCAATTTATATACTGTATAGAGAAGTATAAGAGCAGATAAGAGCCTATTTTACCAAACTTTAAGAGTAAAAAACTTTATAACTGCTAAAACACTTCTTCAACTTTATAATACAGAATATATAATTGATTCCTTCTATTCAAGCATTTCACTAATGAAAGAAATTGTCTTCAATTTAAATAGAGATAAATATATTGAAGAAACAATAAATTTTGATTAGAGTTTATACAGAGTTTAAATACTAAAGTATTCAAAAGAAAATTACTTTAACAGGTTTACTATAGAATTAATGCATAGCAAAATAGTGGCGAACATATCCACCCATAGAGTACCTTCTGTTGTGTATGATTTTACTTTATTTCCCAATTTTATATATTTTTTTTACTTTTCATTTAATACGAAGGTTTTTAATGTTTTTTTGCTGGTTTTTATTTCATTCACCAGTGCTTACGACTGGTTCAGAGTCTCGAGTGTTCTCATGAGTATTCGGATCACCACAACTATATAGGCCTTAACTTTTGCTTATATACTGCGTCAAAATTAATTAGTATTAAATTACAGTTTATAACCTCTAAAAGTTACAAAAATTGTTTGTGAAATGAATTTTTTAGTTATTTATTTGAATTCAATTGCGTAAAATAATTTACTTAAAAAAAGTTTATGTCTTAAATAGTGATCAATTTTTCTGACGTATGACTTAAGTTATGATTGTAATTACATTGAGCTTATGCAATATGTAGCAAACATCTAACGTAGCATAATATGCAACATATTATGTAAGTGCATTTGTAAGACAGGTGTAAGGTAGTTAAGGATTTACATGTACCGGTATACAGAAAGAAGGAATTGAGTTTAGCACTTCTTTATAGGTAAAACACTATAGCACCGGTAGGTATAGGTAACGGGGTGTAATATAAAATCCGGAATCTATTCATTTTGTAATTGTCAAGTTTAATAATAGATAAATACATGATATTTCTGGTATAAAAACAACATTGTATATCAAATTAATTGGTATTAATGAGAGTCGGCTATATGTCCATCTTCTACACATTTCCGGTTCCGTTTTCAGGCACTCAAAAATTTTTTTGACAAAATTCTGGTCAACTTTTTTGAGACACATGTGAATTATATTTTCGAGTTCTTTAGTGTTTTCCTCTTTGCAACCATTCTTGTTAATCAAATTATGATATTCTGTTAAACAGAATTTTTCCGGTTTTCATCACATTTTGGTCAAATTTGTTGTCATATTTCTTGATATATCTCTTCTTTAGCAAATATATGACCATTTTTAGAGCTCATTTAGTGTGCAATTATACTATTGGGCAATGTTTGACAGTAAAATGTTTAGCCTTTTCAATGTGTTTTACATAAAATGTCAAAACTCTTTTTGGCAATAACTTTAGTTTATAAGTCACACAAAGATAATTGTAAACGAATACAAATCATATCGATTATAGTCTAATATGTCACCTTCAAAATTACATTCCGTTTACCTAGTTACATTCAATAAAAAATATTTATTCCGAGTTACATTTTTAATGCTATAAACTTAGGCAGGATTTTATATTACACCTCGTTATAGTTTCATTTAATTTTAATTATTTAAAGTCTCAAACATTTCTTTATTAGTTATTTTACATTCAAATCAAACAAATTATTAGATTATTATAAAAGTGAAGACGAATTCAAAACTATAACAAATTGTAAAACGCATTGTAAGTACAGTAATAAGTAAATTAATTTCCAAACATAAATCACTAAATTGTGTTAAAATTATAAGAATTTGTTATTAGAAACAAAAAATTAAACAAAATCTTTACAAAAACAATATCTTCTCATAAACTGGTCATCAATACATTTGGATTGATTTCCATATAAGTTAATTCTGGACACTTCGCCTATTAATAACATTTGACCGCTAACACTGTTTCGCTTAACTGTTGTCTCAAACACAGCATTACTTGGTTTGACACTAAGAGTCAACATATAGTGTTTAATGTTTTCTTTAACAGTCTTATTGCTGAAAACAACATGTCTTCCGATAACATCTTTCAAACTATGCTTAAAATGAAGCACTTTATCACTTAAGTGTTGTTCATAAGCGGAAAGTGTTTTATTGAGTTCTAGTTTAACACATTTGTCACTAAATCTTTTAGAGAGTAATAAATTAAGACTTTGTACAATAAACTCAGACATAGGTTTGATAATTTTTATATCACTTATAGGTTCACTTGATTGACAAGAACACCAGTGATCCAGAATTGGTATACTCTGACAGCTTCTATTCACAGGGATTTCTTCCAGTAATGACTTTCCATAAGGCAAATCATAGTCAGGTTCGCCTTAAGAAAAAGGGGGAAAAATACGGGTTAAGTAATTATATGTAAAATATATTAAAGATCAAAATGATATAAGTTTCGAAGCACTCGTAGTTTAGTTAAATCATGTGTTAATTCTATTCTTTTGCTATTCCTCTGATCACAGCCATAGCTAGGGGTGGGCAGGGGGCCATAGCCCCCCCCCCAAAGATTTTTGAACATTAAAGTGTAGGTCTGTAGAGATTTTTAAAAATTGTCATATTTAGGGGTTTACCTATGTTTAGCCCCCCCTAAGCTGAAAATCCTGGCTACGGCGCTGCCTCTGATATATTTGATTTCTATTACATTCCCATTCATAGGAATCGAGAGTATTTGAAGTGTTTTTATTTGGATTCCTATTCCTTTTAACACATTATAATCTAAATAACATTTACCTCTAATAATATGCGAAAGGGTGGCGTGTATATCAAATGGTGTGGTCAGTCTATTCTCATTAATAGTTAGATTATTGTTATGCCATTTATGAGGCATATATATGTGCATAAATGGTAGCCTTTCCTCCAGTTTTCCCGATAATGTTTCACGAATAGGACCGAAACGTATTCCGTGATCGGAGAAAAATATCAGTATTGTATTGGATAATAAGTGTTCATCAAAAAGTCTATTAAATAAATTTGCAACTAAAGGGTCTGCTAAACCGGCTCTATTGAGCTCGTCGTGAGTTAATCTGGCCATAAATGAAAATGCAAAGTAATTCTGTTCACGAGAATCCATGGCTCGTACGAAATCGTACAGATAGTCATAATAGGCCTGAAAAATAGATAATAAATATCAGTTCATTTATTAACAATTAATAACAAGACGTTATTTAAAACAGAAATTATTTGTCACTTTTAAGTATTTAACGTTTATGTTTTGGTAAGAGATAGACATTTATTTCAATCTTATCATAAAAACTTGATAATGACTACCGCTTTTTCATGACTGGTGCTTAAAATGAGTTTAAATTAACATAATTTTAAAAAGATTCGAATACATTGCATATTAAATATAAAATACAGAGCTGTAAAAAATAAAGATCTTAACACCTACTGCTCCAGGTTTACTTTAATAGATAAGCAATATTATAGGTGTCTACTGTATTAGGTATTATCATCATATAGTTGCCTAGGAGTTGACCCCCCAAAAGATTTTTCAAAGTAAAAAATTGTCCATTTTTGCGGAAAAACGCGTTTTAAGAAAAATAGTTTCATAAAAATTTATTTTTTATAGTTTACTTTATATGTAAAGTTCTAATAAAAAAATATGAAATGTTCTTTCTATTTGAATAACAATTCAAAGTTATATTAAAACTAAAATTTTAATTAACAAGTATGTTAAAAATTTGCTATTAAAAAAATTCTCTATAAATATTAAAATAATTTCTCATTAATTATTTATATATGCATACAATATTTTCATATATACAGTGAAACCTCCATAAGTTAAAGTCGTTTGGGACCACAATTTAGGTTTAAGTTACAGAGGTTTTTAACTTATAGAATATATTTTATTATGTGTTGCTATGGAAGTGAATCGGGTCTTACGTTTAATTTATAGAGGGTTTTTAACATAGGGAATATTTAACTTATGGAGGTTTCACAGTATACAGTATTTTGTTTGTATGATATAAAAAGATTTGACTTAATCTTCAAAGATATGAATTCTTATTAATTAGTTTATTCATCAAAATTGTTAACCGAGACAATGTAGCGCTTTCTATATACTGTAATTTACTGTAATTTACTGTAATTTACTTCAGTAATAAATACCTCGATTTCTGGTTTATCCAAATAACAATCTTTTTTAACATCATCATCAATTGCTAGACTAAATGGTCGTAAATAATAACTGGTCGGAGCTTTTAAAAAGCCAGGTTTCAGGTAATTGAAAGTTGCTATATCCGGCGCATCTTCCATGAGTAGACTTTGAAAACCTTTATTCTCATAATCCTATTGCAGGTGAAAATGAGTTATAAATTAAAATTTTCGAAAACTATATAAACTCATAACTCATACCTTCCATATGAAAGGGAAATAGTTTAAGAAAACAGATTTACTCATAGTTTCGTTCCAAATGTCCTCTAAATAATGACCAGTTAATAACGGAGTTAGGTTAACAAATGTATTATCGGCCACTTTATTATATCCATACATAGTATAAAATTTATGTTTCATAAGCAGTTTGCTTGTGATCGGAAAATGACGATCAAAATTCACTCTCGATATAGAGTCCAAACCGATAAATAAAATATTCGGAAGAACTTTATTTGTTTGTCTCTCGTTCTGTCTGTCTGTCTGTCTTTTGGTTCTTTTCCATGGAACCAATGGAATCACTTTTTCATACCCTTTATGACCTTAAAAATGATTTGATAGTTAATTAATTTCTATTGAATAATTGATATGGGATTTATCCGTATCCGTATCCGTATACGAGACTATCCATACCTTTATTTATCATACATGTAATTTTGACAGCAATATCTTGTGGAAAATATTCTATTTTACTTCTAAATGGAACAGATCGTGTATAATGCACATCATTGTCACTTTTATTAGACCGGTAAACACTGCTTGAAAAGCACTCAAGCTTTGCCTTTGAATTATTCTCTATTTTAATTCCTGTAAAATTGTATCTTTTTATTGAAATATTATAACTTGATTTTTTGCACCCAATTTGATCTCCAGATCTATTTTTAAATAATGGCAATACTTGTTCATCAAATGGTGGCCAATGAATTATCTGACAATTCGGAGTATTGACTAAATAAGCTTTTTGGTTAACTATTTCTGCAATAGAATTCATGATATAATAATTATTATTATAAAAAACTTAAGATATTTTTAACTTTGAATTCATAGAATATTAAATTTTGTCTGAATTCATTTAATTGCACGCGAGATAAAAGTACAGATGGCTTAACAATAAGAAAGAAACAAAAATAACTTATTTCAAAATGATTTCACTGAATTTTTAATACAGAACTACCATTTGCTACAGTATACTATATTTTTGAAAAAGACAAACTTAGATAAATTTGTTATTATGATTAACTAATGCTGTCCTTAGGCTCGAGCTTTTCAGGCTCGGTGGCGAGCCTGAGCCTGACACCCTTGAGCCTCGAGCCTCGAGCCTGACCTTGTATTAATTTAATGTTGTTAAAATTTAAATGCTATGCCATATTTATGTTTTTAAATATATACACATATATTTGGAACACATTGATGCCTGAATAGACAATTTTGAAGTATATTACGTTTATGAGTTATTTCATAAAATAATATTTATGAAAAAATAAACTTTCAAAACTTTTACTCTTTTCCTGCATATATAGTTTTCAGGCTCAGAGGTGAGCTTAATGTGAGCCTGAACTAAAACATAAGCCTGAGCCTGAATAAAAACTCTGAGCCTTGAGCCGAGCCTCAAGCCTGAAAAAAGTACTGAGCCTGAGGAACACTGGATATAACAAATGAAAAATAAGCTTTACGTTAACAGATAATTAGAGGCTATAAGTTGAGCAATATTTTGATGACAAATACAGTGCTAATTCTTGATTACCGCTTGGGTGACCGTCAACTTATCCCAATCAATCAAAGTCTTTGGTTAATTAACAACAAATAACAATCAATTTGATTAGATTGAATTGACCTCTAACAAGGAATACTAGGTGGGTGTAAATAACCGATTTTTTAAATTTTTGAAATAAATATTTTAGACAATGAAGTAATAAAAAATAGGGCTCGTGCACAAAGTACGTACGCAGTCAGGGGGAGGGAGGGGTCAATTTCATTGTAAAAATTGAGTACGCTTACATAGAGTTTACATAGGTGCGTACGCTATCAGGGAGGGGGGAGGGGGTCTGAAAACAGTCCAAAATAGCGCACGTACTTTGTGCACGAGCTCATATTAAAAATTGGTTTATAAGATCGCTTAGTATATTTTAGGTAGAATAGTTATTTTAAAATCGCCATATTAAATTCATGAGTTTAATTTAAATAAAGGATTATATATAGCTATAATGATTAAAATGAACCAATAATTAATCAAAAACAAATCAAAACATTTATGGTATTTCATTTCATAATTAAAGTAAATCTATTTTCAAATGTTTTGAGAAAGAGTTTTTAACATTAGAGTCGATATAAATGTATTTAAGACAGATTATATGCATAAAAACAAAAAGTGACTTTATTTTGATATGAATACCTGTAACCAGGTATTAAACCTGGTATTAAACATACGTGACTTTAGTTTTAAAAAGCAAACCATATCTAAAACATTAAAATACATTAGAATAGGTTTTCTTGAGTTATGTCAGCTGTTGTTAGTAATCGATACAAATAAAACCAAGTGTTGTACTCAAGAAATATTACACATTTAAAAAATATAATTATTGCTCATGTTATAAGAAAAAGTTTAGTTTTTAATCAATAATCTTTGATTCTTTCTTTGAACCCTGTTTGCAATACACCAATTATCCAAAATCTTTATCATCAGTATACTTAACATAATCTATTATGTTGTACTACAGGGAGAAATAAAATTATTGATTAAACTTTTCTTAGAAAATGAGCAATAATCAAATTTGTTAATTATTAGAGATAACCCCACAGTATATTCAGTATTGTGAAGATCAGGTAATCTATTGATACGTTATAATGACATTATTACAACTCAAAACTTCAATTCACGTAATACAAGTAACTCATAATTACAACTATACTTATGTACATAGTTGGGCACATAGATAATGAGTACATAGATAATGGGTATAACCTCAGTTTGGGACACTTATGTGAGATTTAGATACAAAGCGGAGGTCAGTCACTTTATTTGAGTCAATTTTAACAAGAATATTAACAAATATAATTTACTAAAAATTAATTGTTCTTATTTAGCATTTTTTTGTATTTTTTAAAAATATTTTTAAAATTAACATTTTTAATGGGTTTTCTATAATATGGTAGTTTATAACTACTGCTGAGCATAATTAACCTCTCGGACCCGGACCTCAGGTCCAGACTCAGATCCGGATCCTAAATTTTCAAGAGGTCCGGGTCCGAGGTTCTAGTCATGAACCTCTATTTAATGAACATTTTTATAATAACTAATGAGCCTTATGTTTAAGCACTATTTATTACAAAAAGTGTGCAATGCTGTAAATTAAGATTAAAGTTTACAGTTTTATAAACATATGAAATAGTTTAATATACAGAATGGATACAGAGGCTCTGAGGTCGGTGTACGGACCTCTCAGACCCGGACCTGCTCAGCAGTATTTAATACTCTGAGAACGCCAACAGAACTTTTTAAACCCATATTAGTTTCTAAAGGACACAACAATTTTTTAATATAAAATAATAAATAACATAGAAGTACAGAAGCGGCAGAAAGTGAATTGATGTCACATTGAGCACCATTTCTGATAAAACTTATAAAACAATACCAGTAAGTCTTTATCAAAGTTTGAATCAAATAAAATTTATGAGACGGATAAAAAACAATAAATCAAAACTGTTAGTATTGGCAATTGTTTGTTACATATAAAAAATAAAGCAGGTTTTCAATTCATTTTAAAACCAATAAATTTCATACTTAAGTGTCATTTTAAATATTTAGTTTATTAAAAATTTGTATAAATATTATTTTAATGTATTGTCAATTTGATGATAATGTACTGTAGAATATAATCACATTATTACTGTACAAAATGATATTAAATTTTGTATATACAGTACATAATTTAGTATAAGACCAGAAGTCATAGGACCTTCAAATTTTAGAAACATCATAATTTTTCTATTCCTAAAGTTTAAGATCAGAGTTGACCTAAAAATTCCTCAGTCTCCTCAAAATTGAAATAAAATAAAATAATAATTACAACCAATAATTGTAGATTATATCCAATTATCGGAAATGTCATTAATGATTACTTAAATCAAATGAATGCAAAGTGAAATAGAAATAAATATATTCAATAATTAAAAGAAACTAAAATCTAAAAGTAATTGAGAAAATGTATTAAATAAATAAATAGTTTAATTACTTGATTCAATTTGATGCAAATTTTCACCAAAAAAAGTTTGCTGAACATAAATTGGCTGTAAATTTGAAATATACATTACATAAGTAAGTAATCCAAAGCACACAAACAAAACTAGTGTTAGAAAAACTTGTTTATAAGGCATTATTGAACACAAACTAATGTAAAAAACAATTAATTGGTTTGATTTTTTGATCTTCTTCTGCACAAGTTTTGGTGTCTGTCTCTCATGTTTAAAGTTGGGTTGTTTTATAACATTTAATCCCATTGATTGCCTTTAATAGTATTATATAACTGAAATGACTTGTGATTAGTCGTCGTGTGTCTGATAATTACTAAGCCTTCATTATATTTAAGTATAATAGAGATTTATCAGAAATTAATAAACTTATGTCAATAGTCAAATATAGAACAATACATATTAATAATAACAATTTTATGCAAAATAAAAATCATTATTTTAAAAGAAGTTTGAAAAAAGTATTTTATCTATATATTCAAATAATACAAGTAATTATCGATATCACAAGTTTTTCGTAATTAATTTTGCATAAGAAGTGTTTTATATCATAGAAGCGTGTGCTTTACATATAAAACACGTGAAGATTTGTTACATGTATATTATGTATATCAGGTGTATGTTATCTGTAAAATATTCACATGTTGTTTCTCAACTTTGTTATGTAAAGGCAATTGAGGAACAACTTATTTATTCAAACATTTCCTTAAATGATTAATAAAAAAAGTTCATCTAATTATATAAATATTTGTAAACTTGGTTTAACTTTGTATTATTAGCAATATATCTAAGTTGTAAGCTCTACAAAAACAAGTAGACTCACTGTTACTCAGCATTGACTGTACATAATTCTATTCTAATAACTTAGAAAACTTTGACATCAATAAAAGCAATCACAAGTCAATTGTTTCATTAATTTGTTCACTTTATTTATTTGATAACAAAATTGTTCAATAAATGAAAACTTTATTATATTTTTTTATGTTTAATACTTTTATCTTAACTTTTGTGCCCACGAATGACAACTGAATCGATTACAACTGTAAGAATATATAAATATAACATTATTTCCAATAATACATTATTAAACAGTAGTCGTCATAACTAATCAACTTTCAAATCTGCAAAACAATAAAAGGCAAACAATGGGATCAAATGAAGACAATTTTTTATAGCGGTTTAACTAAGAATGAAAATTGTTGCTGAACTTATTTATGAAGTTAAGATCATTTTTACTACAGATTAACACTAAAACTGCAGGCAAAATGAAATTCATGTTTTGCTCAATAAAATAATTATTTACCATATCTTAATGCTATCTATAAATGGATTGAAAACTGATCTCTACTTCGCTTAATAAGAATGCTATTAAAATGTTTGCAATTGTGTTACAAAAACATTAAAAGAACTATTAATAGCTCAATATCTAACTTTTCATAACAGTTTTGAAAAATAAGTTTTAATTAACCGTTAAATTGAAATCAACGATAGATTGCATTTGATCTTAAAATAATAAATTCTTTAATACTAGTAATACCCTAAAAACTAGAGGAGCTGTAGTTAAAAAAATGCCGTTTTTGGACTATTGTAAGGGCTATAATACAAATACTCAGACTAACCATCTCTCACGCTTACCGCATTGGCTATACGCGTGAGGTGAGAGCCTCACGCAATAAAAAAATCTTACAAAATAGCAAACTTATTATATTTTTAATACGGATAAACTCCTCTAATTTCACATCCCATAATTGCACAACTCTTTCAATTTCACAGTTAAACTCAAATCCCATTTATGGCCCTATGTTAAAGATAGACACTAATTGCACATTCCTCTATCTTCACTGCGCAAATAGTATGACCAGGTTGGATCAGCTCAAATCCGGGATGTATTAAAATATCAAAGGTGGACCGAGGTACAGTTGTTCTAATCATAAAACGATGACATTATTAAGATATATACTTTAGTGTAAAGCATAAGTTATATCTTTAGC
>JAQGCH010002631.1:0-12229 GCA_034699485.1 Nanhermannia elegantula
AATTACTTTGAATTTAATTTTTATTAAATTAATACTTAGTATGAGGCGCAAAGTGCTAACGCATGTCTTCAAAAAACTCTGTCATGTATGCATGATGAAACACCAAAATATGCAAATAAACTTAAGATGAAATAAAATATTTTGGTGAAAACTAAAAAATTTTCAACTTTTAAAATTAATTGAATGCAGAAATAATTTTAAAAAATACACAAATATAAATTGCCGAAAGAAAACTTTTGTGATTCACAAAAGAGTAACATATGATGTATTTTTACTGCGTGAGATAGCGTGATTACCTGCGCAGCATAAAATCATGTGAGGACCTTTCATTTTTGAATAATTATCCAAAAAGCAATTGGGGAATCAACAACAAGATGTTTTAAAAATTGATTAAATTAAGTATTTTCAAGAAAAATATAGAAAATATGTAATAATTTTCAAAAGTAACACCTGTAAAAATCTCACTCTAACTCTGGGCTAAAGGTGAGATCTCCTCTCATTAGGGAGTTGGCCGAAGAAAATGTTATGTTATGTTCTGTTGATTATCTGTGAAATCTGAAGTTTTCAACAGAAATAGATAAGAAATACCCGAGATAATTACCAAAACCTGATTTTTGAATGGAAAATAAGTTAAGGACAGATTTTTAATTTACCTCAGAATTAGTTAACTATGACTATGAAATTGATCAGATCTCAGAAAATGATAGTCAGGTCAGTCTAAACTAATTTTGCCTAATCGCGCATTTCAATAAAGGTCGGATCAAGCCAGTGGTCACAATATCCTACCCGAAACACAATGTTATCAATTCGGCGATTCTTTCGAATTTTAAACTCGTAATTTCAATGAATTTGTCAAAAAACTTCCTTTAAATTACCAAAATATGTAAAAAAAGTCATTTAGCGTGAAATCTGGTCTTATTTTATTGAATTTTAGGTAAATATCGGGAAATTATCACCGGTTGAACACTAATATTCTTTTTAAATCTTTAGATTGTCTTCAGTGGAAAATGTTTGAATCAAAAAATTGAAAAAATAATTCAAATTTATCTGTTTAATTGTGTTCAATCGGTGATAATTTCCCGATAGTTATTTATGAATTGAATCCACATTTTTAATAAAGTAGAATTTAGACTAAATTCTTCAAACATAAATTGATTTCATTTAAATAAATTAAATTAGAATTTTTCATATAAATTCTATAATTTTCTAAAAATACCCTAAAATCCCATAGACAACGCGCATCCTTCTAAAAAGCACTAATTTTCAAATGAAAACTCACTCCATAGATAACGCGCACATTGTTTACCTCTATTTATTCATGAATATTCATAAAATAAACATACTTGTATCGCGAGAAAGCCAAATGTATGTAAAGTGATATGTCTATTTATATTAAAAATACAGGTCTATTATTACAAAATAAGTATCCCCTGAGTATCTGATTTCAATATATATTAATTAATGCCCTTTATGACGTCTATCTGCAAGAAACTTTTCCGAGGTCAGGAAAGGTTTGTTTGTTTACTTGGATGGGAAAGGTTTGATACGAGTAAGTCAATAGAAGAAATGCATTCAGAAATGCAAGTGATTTTTATTTTCATAGATAACGCGCACCCTATATTTTCTCAAGAGTTTCACTTTTTTCATTAGATAACGCTCGCGTTGTCTATGGGATTTTAGGGTACCTTCATTTTAATAAATTAATAATTTGAATATATGGTAATACTTGTATAGTACTTGACTTTAACAAGTTTCAATATATTATTATAGCGTTAGTATTATATCTCTAGATATTTTTTAGAATTTTCAGTGAACATACTTTTATATGACAAAAGTATGATATAAAAAAATAAGTTGTGTTGTTATTTCTTGTCTGTGATTTTTTTAAACATTTTGAGTCATGATTTTACAGTTTGAACCATTATAATACTCAAGTTTCACTATTAATTAATTTGATTGTTTTTTTATTAAGAAAATGATCTGTAAAATTATTGATATATTATAAATTATAATATAAAACGTTATGCGATAGTGAAGCGAATTAAATCAAAAGGACTCTAATCTTTATGATTTAGAGCTTTGCACAAAATTCTGTATGAATTTTAAAGAATAAATGGATTGAATGAATTGAAATATGAATCACTTGGGTTCATATAAAAAAATAAAGAATATGTTTTACAAACTTGATGTAAATGAACAAAAAAAACATAAAAAATCTGAATAAAAATTATAAAAAGTCTGCTAACTATGTTTGGTCTGGAAGTTAACAATTTATTGTTGAACAAAAAGTAAATTTTCAATATTTAAAATTATTATTAAATAATTTTCTTCTATTAGTACTGTATATCAAAAGTCATTCTAGAATTTTGAAACGTATCTTGAAGTGAGATATCATTCCAAGAAATATTTCATATTTTCAAAAATCGATATAAATCTTGATTTTAAGGGCATTTCTTTTTTCTAGATTTCACTTACTTTTAGTGCGCTATTAGTCATGAAAACGTCAAAGACTTGTTCGGTCACAATTCACTTCATTTTGGAATAGAAATACTCTTCATTTTAGTTTATCGTTCAACTTATCAATCCTTTAAAATAATGTTATGTTCTTTTATACTTAGGCTTCGTGTGAATTAAATATTAATTTTTAAAACTAATTATATCTGGTTTTAATATGTTGGGGAAGAAAATCCTTTCACAACAGCATTGTTCGAGTTTATTATTATAATTAGAAAATATTAAATTTATTTTTTTACTTATAAATAATTAAATTTATATTAAAAACTAAACTAAATTTAAATATTAGTGGGATTTTTATAATTACAAAAAAGTTGAAAAAATTGAACAAAACTATAATTCATATTTTTTCCTTTAACTTATTTTCTTTTATAAATTTGATGGAACAATGAGAAAAAATGTTCGATCAAAACTTTTTTAATTGAAATTAAATCGAATTTTTGTATAATATGAGAAATGCTTATTATTTTTTATACTCATAATTTTTTAAGTCTTTTAAGTCTAAAAATCTTAAACATCTGTTCAGCTCTTTTGTTGAAAATGTCTGGAATTTAAAAAAAATTGTTGAGCTAAAATTGAAAACTAGATTCTACACCAAAAAGTTATGTCTAAAAACTAGTAAATGATTTCCCCAAACATTCGTTCTATTAATTGAAACGAATGGATCGATATTTAATCGAAAACAGAAGTAGAAACCAAATAAGTCGTAGTTTAATGAAGCGATTAAGGTTTCCCTATAAACCATTCAATAAACTGAGTTCAAGATCTCATTCTTTCTATTTGAACAATATGTGAATTAAACTGAAAGAACTGTGGAAAATTAGATAGGAAAAATTTTTCAACGAATTAGAAAATATCTGTCCATCCTATCTTGTAGTGTGTCAAAAGGTAAACATTTTACCCTGTGACCCCAAGACCATAAGTGGCGTCACTTTGGCGCTATTAATAAAAAACCACTTAAAGGCAATTTTTGTACGGTAATAGATAGGAAGAAAATTCTTTCATCAAAATGTCCGCCTCAATGCCTACTTCAAATTCCTACTTGATATTAAAAAATGGGACAGCGTTTTCCCGCCAAAATAGGGGGTTGAATTTTTAAAATTGAATTTTTGATATTTTATTGCCCGAGAGCACACAAGACAACATCGGATTCAGATTTTCGGTAAAAAATCACATAAAATCAAAATTCTTTTTATCCAATTAAGGCTAGGGGCGGGGTCTAAATTTTTTTTGAATATATATGGTTGAATACCCGAATTGTTCATTTCGGGCCGGAGATGGTCAAGTGAGGTATCACACACACACACACACACACACACACACACACACACACTGACAAAAATTTTTTTAATATTATACAGGGCTGTCAGAGATGTGAATCATTAAAACATTAAAAATTTTATGTTTACATAATATCTTAGAAGAAAAGCTCCGCTATCACACCCGGATATTAATAAAATTTTGTGAAAAGACCAATCACGGGTAGAGTTGACGAAAATACGATAATTTTGAAACGTTTTTATAATGTTCTAAATTTGTATGTTTTCGTCAATTCTATTGATAAATGAATAGCAAATCAATGCAAATCATTACAGTGTTTAATTTAGATTACATTTAATTTAAATATATATTTTAAAACTACTGTTTTCCCGTTTCTGACACTGTATATAAGTGTTGAGACAAAATATTTGATGTTTGGTTAGTCCTTATATTTTAAAATATTGATGAAGAATAATGGTTTAAATTATTTTCAAATGTTAAAAAACGTTTTAAAACAACCCTAATCACGGGGTACTAATTACGAATTACTAATCCATTCCACGCCGGCTTGGCTGAGAAAAACCCAAAACACAAAACATTTTGCACAAAACAATGTAAAACATAAAGAAAATAAAACTATTATTTTGTAATGGATTTCTATTTAAAACTACTGTATTCACCCCGACAACTATATTCACTGTGGTAACATTTTTCGGTGAGATAACAGTCATCGGGGTTAATACAGTAGTTTGGATGAATACAGTCTTTGTGATGACTCTACATATCTTACTTATAAGGGAGGTCCGACACCACAAAGCAACCGATTTCAAAAAAATTTACATAACACCCTTAAGTTTATGATATTGAAAACGGTGATTTAAATCTGCTGAGTTCAAGAAGACCACAATTGACCACAATATTTCTCAATACATAAGAATACATACTTGTTTAAACTGCTTTATAATGAAAATAAGTATGTATTCCTAAGTATTAAGAGATATTTTGGTCACTATAGCTCATATGCTTCTTGGACTCAGCAAATTTAAATCACCGTTTTCAATATCATATGGTATAAGGTTATTGTGGTAAAACTTTTTTTCAAATCGGTTACTTTGTGGTGGCAGGCCTTCCTTTTTAACATGTATAAGTTTACAAATGTGAAACTTAGTGTTTCCTCAATCTTAGAATGAGGACCTCCAACTTAACAGTACACCAATTTTAATCTTAAATTCTTGCTTCACCAAAAATGTTTCATTGTAAATAAGTTTCACTTTAAATATTTTGATTTACTAGATTCTTTTTGGATTTCACATTTTCAACTATATTCTATTTGTATTTGTCTGTCTTATCATTACTAAAAGACTAATTATTTTAATGATTTTCAATTTTCTTTCAGTTAAGTATTTTGATAAACAAAACATTTTTATAAAAATATATTTTTAATTCAATTCACATCAGATAAGTTATTCACCCAATACCACAAATTAATTTACTTAAGAAAAAAATTGTAAATTTATTTACAAAAACTATTTATTATATGAAAAAGTAATTGAATAAGAAATCTAATCAATTGAACAAATCTTATAAGTGTTAAGTTTTAAATAACAGATGTGTCACATTTTATCAATTGTAACAAAAATATATGTACAATAGGTGCAAATAAAAAATGAAAAGGGTTTAAATGCCTGCTTTTCAGAGGCTTTTTACGAAGTAAAACAGTATTATTTATAACTAGAGAGTCTACTTTTGGTAATTTCCAAAATTTTTTCCTTAACTCCAAATTTGGTTTTGACTAAATGTAAGCCCGATCTACATAATAACAAATATTTTAAGACCTAATTAAAATTACCAAAATTACCAATTTAAAAATGTTTTCCAAATTTGATAATTCCTTCTTCCAATCCAAAATTCAAAACCAAAAAGAATTTTAATTTTATTTATGCTTTAATACATCAAACAATGGCATTAAGATCTTTGATTTTTAGTGAATCTTTAAAAAAGAGAGAAATTTCAAACAAAGTTTAAATGAAAATAATTTTGTTGAGGAAAACTGGTGAATAAAATACTTGCCATTCAAAACATCCTAAATTCCGATGATGTGTCCCTATAAATAATAATAATTTTTTGTACGATATTTAATTATTTGTAAATAAAACAATTTTTTAGTTCCCAAATATTGTTCCCATAAACCCAATTTTTGTTCCCAAATTACAAAACAAATTTTTCATTTTTAAGCATCAAAAATAGACTCTCTATTTATAACATTATTAAGTCGTACAGTAATCGTAGTCGTAGTCGTAACAGTACAGCTAAGATAACTTATAGAACTATAAAATTAGTTTTATGGGTAAATAATTTCGATAAAATTTTTTTGATAATAATAGTTTAAGGTTTAAGATATTCTAATACTATTAATAGTAGAACTTTCATATTGGAAACAATTTAAAGGTTCATCAAAACTATAACAGAACAAGCTATTGATTCTCAACTCATTGAATCTCTTCTCATCGATTCCCTGTTTTAATCAACTTTTGACAGATTTTTAATTTTCTAGAAAGACTCTATAAATTTAAAAATGGATCATTTGAAAGTACTTTGTATAATGTTAATCAAAATTTCATATGAATTATTTTTAGTAAAAGTTCTTAATTGCCTTATAAATGTAATTTAATGAGTAAGGAATCTGTTCATACAGTCGCTGCCAAAACATTAATCGAATGCTTTTAGCTTTTTCTACACCTCATAATTAATGAATTTTGATAAAAAAAATATAAGTGAACATAGTTTGTAAAATTCTGTTATGAGATTAAGAATCAAATGACATATAACTCTGTGCTTAAGATAAAGCAATAGAGAAAAGTTATTTGTGTAATAGCCCGAAAACTACTATATTTATAATACAATGATTTCTGATTCGACAAAATGAAAAAATTTAAAATTAAAACTTTTTTACTTTATGCACAATATTAAAAAACATCACATGTTGTGCATAAAGCAAAAAAGTTTTAATTTTAAGTTTAATTATGATTAGGCCCGGATTTATTGGTAAAAATGCTAAATTTGGTAAAGTTTTGGTAATTTTTTAACACCAAAATGACAACTAATGCAGTATTTAAAACATTATTATTAATTATTTATTACTTACAAACATTATGATGATCAACTTTAACCCGTGTTATGTATTAAAGCCATCATTTAATTAAAATTTTTGGCATTTTTAAAATAAATTAGTAAACATTATTAATATAGGCATTTAAAAAAGAATTTTTGAATGCAAAAATATTTTTAAAATAAGAATTCTATAACTATATAGTTAAAAATACATTTTATAAATAATCAAGAGAAAATGAGGGCGATGGCAAATTAAGCCAGTAACCAAGAGGGTGGAAAGTCTAATTAGTTTATAAATGGACATCAAAAATTCACAAAATAATATTTTATAAAATTATATTTTTTTAAAAACAAGAGGTCCAAAAAGTTGATATTTTGAAAGTAGTTCAAAATCTAGACAGTCCAGATTTCTATTTAGGGCATAGGGTTGTGTTAGAAATTTTAAAGTATTTATAAATATATCCTAAAACCGACCATAAAGTGCTAATTAAAAACATTTGTTAAGTATTATGCTTAACAAATGAAAAATGTTGCCAACAATGAGTGAAAGCACATACATCGAGAGAATCATTTAGTTAAGATTCTCACTTTGCCTGAAGAAGGTATGCCGAAGCGCTACCGAAAACATGTTCGCAACAAGAAAAGCAATTACGTTGCAAACGAGACGAAAAAAGATAAGTGATTTTCATAACTTATTTTATCTTTAGTTGAGTTTTACAAAATCTGTAAATATTTTTTCCAATGTCAGATTCTGTGTTAGAGAATCTCTTGCTTGAGGTGCGGCTAACAAAACAATCAGCTATAAGAAAAAGATTCAACAATATTTTGTAGATAAGCTATTAATTTATGATTTGATTAAAAATAACTTTTGATTATTGGCAGTGATGTTCAACGCTCGAGCATTTGGCGCTCGGTGGCGAGCGCGAGCACCGAGCGTGGAATTTTTGCAGAGCCTGAGCGCGAGCGTCAAGTGTATTGCATATTAAAATGTTTTAATGATACACAAGCTTTTATTTAAACAAAAATACATACTTTTATAATGAACTCTCATATTATTCAGTTTTAAAGAATTTAGGTATAGAATCGCGTCATATATTTTCTTAAAATAAACTCATTTTTTAAAGGAAAAAGTCCAAAAAATTAGCTCACTTGGCGCTCGGTAAAAGCTCGATACCCGAGCGTGAGCGCACGCTCAAGCATTTCATTTTCCCCGAGCGTAAGCGCGAGAGTTAAGCGTCAAAATTCTCCCGAGCACGAGCGCCGATCGTGAACTAATTATTGGACTAAAAATTGAAGGCATCGGTTTTTGAATTAATGTCCAATTTATTTGTTTCTCTCAATTTTAAACTTTTTATAAATATTAAACCATTTATTAGAACGAATTTCAAATTATAATTATCTTTAACTTCAAGAGTAGAACTGTTCCCTAATTTGTAAAAAAGACCATTGCAATCAATTTCATTATATATATCTTTAGTGTAAAATAAATTCTTTTTAAATACAAGTAATGTTTCAAAATATATAAAATGAAATATATTTGAAAAATAAAACTTATTTTTAGAGACCAGAATAACAATCGCATCAATTCATTTTGCACTACATCTTAAATAATTAAGTGAAAACTTTATTAAAGTGAAAATATAAATATTCATTTGATTCAAATTCTACGATTTGGCAGCAAGTGATGCATTAAGAGCCGCCTCTTTCTTCTCCCTTTCATTTGCTGCAGCGGCTAATCAAAGCAAAAGTTCATATTATAAGTTAATTAATATTTTTTATATAAGCATTTTTTATATATCTGTTATATTACTTGATCTGCTGAAGTCGGCGACAATCAAGAAATATGAAGCCACGGCTGCGATCGTCTATTTTAGTTATGGGTTAACAATTAAATTGAGTATATGTAATACATTTGTGGGCAAAAGTGATTAATTAATTTCTAAAATTTTAATCTTACATTAGAAATACTGGCGTTCGTTATAACAAAGAGGTCAAGACATGAGAAACCAATAGTTGGTCCACGGACTCGATGTAAGAAAGTGCTCATCTAATGCATGAGTGAATAAGTTATATTAAGGAGAGCATAGATATAAGATTCTAATCTTACGTTGACTTCTAAATCAATCGGCAATTGAAGCAGAGATAGTGTATGTAATGCAGTGTATGGGCTGTGGGCCTATTAGATAGTTATTAATAAATCATTAAAAAGATACAAAGTGAAATACTAGTACTGGTACTTATACATACTTCAGCTGATACATCAGCAGCTGAGAGGGATATAAAAGCGAGAAATAGTATTGTATGAAGAAATACAGTCCAAGTGACGATTGCGAGCAAATCGTCAAAATCGGCAAAGAATAGGTTATAGAGAGCATAACAATTGCAAGGGATGTGACACATGTAGTTGAAGAATATAAAAGACTGCCAAAAGTTATTGGATTCGTCGACTAACTCACAGATCTCGTTATGTTCATAGTATAAGGTTGAGAGCGCATTGTTTTTACTTCCAAGCGGTCCGGGATCTGATTCTGCTAATGCCTCTATATCTTTACAAACCTGTTTGAATCTATTACTAAGAATCAGGCAAATTAGGTTGAAATATGTCATTGTGAACATATTGATGCCGGACATATAGAAGATCCACATTGTTTGAATTCCAATCCACGGAACAAAGAGACGAAATGTGGAGAAATCCATATTCTCGTAAGCAGTCATAGCATAAAGAGCTCCGACTAAACCAGTTGATACCAAAACAATCACATTATTGAGAAATATTGTTACTCGAGTACGTCTTTCATGGCTATTGGTGTCATACTTTGCTGTTCTGCCACTATTTGACTGTAATTGTTTAACTGAAACGAAGGGCACGAGCCATGCCAGCTAAACAAGATATTTTAGTTTAGTTGACTCTAACATTATTTAATTTACTTAAACATTACTTCCTGTTCGTTCCTTAGAAACACTGTCGCTGTAATAGCACATTGAAGTGCATAATAAAAGGTAGGCATCAAATAGTACATGCGATAATCGTTCCAAACGCCTGAGAGGTCGCCCATCATTAGCTGAATCTCACGATCGCTGATAAACATGAGAACAAACGACCGAATGGCAAAGAACCATAGCATTGCACAAACCAATTGACAATAAACTCTTTTCAAGTTTGCTGAAGTTCGGTCTTGTTTAATGGGCCCATATTTCTGCCCAAAATCCAGTCCCGTAGAGATGAGTCTAAAAATATATGTTTTCCATTTCAATTTTGGAGTTTTATATAAATTTCAACTGATTTATACCCAAATATCTTGAAATAGAAATCATAAGATATTTTTGGACCATTTTCATAGAGGATGTTATTGCCGGTCTGAGGATTAAAGCCTTTGCGCTGTTCTATTTGGTGCTGCATCTCAATAGTCAATAATAGCTAGCGATAAACTAAAGCCTCTGGACGTGCAGCTCAACTGTCTTTTGAGAGTCTCTTAGTTTTGTGAGATATCACTTAATGAGGTGAAAAATGTATATAAATATTGAACTTTTTATTTTAAAATTTCGTGCAAAGACTAATGATAAATGAAAGAAAATGCATAAATTTTGCGTGTTTTCAACATTATTTGCGTAATGTTTTTCATTTCAACTTAAAGTTATTATCATTATCTCCAAAATTGGATCGATTTCATGAATTTTGAGACACAACTAATTTTAAATGAAATTTTCTTACGACACTTCAATTCTCATAATAGAGTCTATTTTTCACATAAACTAAAACTATCGATTAGAGCTTGAATTAAAAAAGCAGTCAACTATATATTCAAGAAATGCTTATTTTTAAAGTTAACATTTTCTCTAAAAAACGTATTTTTCATATAAAATGAATATAGAAATAAAATAAAACTTCTTTTGTTTGATCAAATTAATTAAGTAATAATCTTGAATATTATTTTGATAATAATATTATTATAGAAAATGCGAACATACAATACTAACTTATATAATATATTAAATATTAAAAGAAGAGTTTTAAAAAACTAAAGGAATATCAAATGTTTGCTATTTATTTCTATATTATTAGATTCTCAATATATTCAATAAATTATTACAACTTATAATACATTAGATAAACTCTATGATAATGATTAATACTAAGCTTAGACTGACATCCATGCAATTCTCTAATTAACTACTCGAAGGGCACAATTATAATTACTGTTAATTTCTTTCTATAAAATTAATTTAAAGATTAAAACACTTAAAATGACATATAATACCCATTTGTATATTTCATGAAATTCTTAATTCTGTGAATGAGTTCGACTCGTAAGTATATTAGCAAAGCATATGAATTATGTCTCATTAATGAGAGCAACAATTAGAATCATGTTTATGACTATAGTTATACTAATATGTTGAACAGAATATTCAATAGATTTTGCAAAATATCTGCATATTTATGGAGCAATTTCTATTACTATAAACTCATTTTAACTGATAGGGCCATAGAATGTATTGTTATAATTGAATATAATCTATTCTTATATTGTTATACTATGTTTATTATTTAAATTGATCTTAACTTCTATATTGAAGGATTCCATTATTAAGTTCAAGTCATTGGGAAATAAAGACAGGCAGACAGTGAGAAAGATAATTAAAATATTGTTTAAAGATAAAAGTTTTAATTGTAAAACTTAAATTATAATTTGAATTAGAGTTTCAATTATTGCTGAAAAAATTTAGTTTGAGTTACATTTTTTGGAAATGGATTATAATAAGTTTCTGTTCTCGGAACTAAAACATCACTAATTTTAACTTCAATTCACCGATAAAATAATTTCTAGAATTGATGATTTCTGGCCAAACCGAGAACCATCAGAGAGTCATTTTCAAACGACCACATGGGAAGGGCAGCAACAGAGCAGAACGATCTATTCTCAAGACATTGACAACCAATCAATGATTATCTTGAAGCTCAACTCAACAATGCAAACCTTTTTGGGTCCATTTAATCTATTTTTAATTCAAGATTATTAAGACCATACATGCACAAGGTCCGGACCTTTGGTGGGGGGTTCATTTCAGAATTCTTAAAAATCTTAGAAGGGTCAAAACTCTCAGATTTTCTGAAACAATTTTTTTCTAAACACTTTTTCCTACTCCAAAAAATAATAAACATAATGTGAGTTCTATAATTCTTGCACGCAAATATTTTTAGAACGCAACTCAATATAATTTTATACATTTTGTAGCATAAAAATTTTGCTATTATTTCATAACTTTTTTAGCTGCTAACGCCTCTTTAAATTTTAGATATTTCATTTTTAAAAATTTATTATTAACTACATTATAGTGAATA
>JAQGCH010002632.1:0-12226 GCA_034699485.1 Nanhermannia elegantula
GCCACTATATTATAAGTAGTATCATAAGTATATTAATACTGATATTATGCAATAACTGTGCAACTTTGCAATAATTATGCAATAACTAACTATATTTTGAAAGTTAATTGTATACTTTGTTTAAGTATATTTATTAATCAATTGAGAACTACTAAAATACTATTATCATAATAATAATCTTAATGTTTGCTTAACTGTCGATAAAACTTTTATAAAAATGAGATTTCTTACTATAAAGCATTCAAATGTGTTTTCATAACAAATACGATGCAAATAAATACAATAAATGTAATTGAGCCTCAAATAAGGCCCACAACTAATTATTGTTATGCAATTTTAAAGCCAACTCTATTTTTACTAAGATTTATTGGTGGGCCCACAGGTTTATGGAGAATGCAAAACAAGAGAAAATGTATTCCAAAAAAACTTAGTTTATTGGCTGCATTTTTAGTGTTAATTACAATAAATGGCGGTTTGATTACTGATTGTGTGTTAATATATATGATAGCATCAAAACATGACAGAAATTTCAACGACAATTCAAATTTATTTTTCACTTTGGCTTTAAGTGCGACCGGAGTTATTGGGTTAGACATATTGTGGTGGAAAAGAAAAGTGTTGAGAGAACTTTTGAAAGAAATAGATGTCGAACCACAATTTGGTGAAATGCGTAATTCAGTGCCCAATGTGCGCAAAATTCGTATCAGTGTTCTTAAAATGTTTGCATTTATGGCTACATTTGTCGTATACGCTAATTATAATTTTTTTAATTCCTCGGAGGGAAGTCATTCTGATTTTTTTTATTCAAATAGTCTGCAATGACACAAACGAAGAGCCTTTTTCTCCTTCAGAGTCATATCTGTATTTGTTTTTGCTATTATACTATCATTTTATATATCGCTTTCTTTTGTTTTTTGGAAGAAAATTCACAGAATTATTAAACATATTAAGCATTTATTAGAAGAGAGCAAAACTGGTAAACTTCCAAATGTAAATGAGGCGAAATTGATTGAAAAGTGGTTCACGCATTATGTAAAACAGTTCAAAATGTATGAAATATGCTTTAAACAAATCGCTGGTTTTAATTATATGGTTATGTTTTGGTCGATATTGTCGTTGACAGAGGAATGCGTGATAGCTCTTATGAAACAGCAATGGGTTGAAAATCGTATCTTACATTCAATACAAGAAATACTTAACTCTGCACTTCTCACATATTTTCTGTACTCAACTTCTAGTATTGATCACTCATTAAAAAAATTAGTGAAACTCTTGTATCAAATTGTTATGAGAGTCAATTCAGAAGAAGAGCCAAATTCAAGACTAAGCATAAAAGTGCATAAAATTTTCGCTTGCATTGTATTAAATTTTTAATAAGATTGAAGTCATTTTGTTTTTTTTCTTATTTTTAGTTCTATTTAGTCGCTGAGGGTGTTTACAGAAGAGAACTTATGCTTTCCTTATTTGGTTTGATTAAAATAAACCGATATTTCATAGTCACGACTGCGAGTTTGCTTATAACATACACTGTATTAATGGCTGAACTGTCAACTGGTAAACACAGTTCTTTATTACTTGAATAAACTAACTGTACGTTATTTGGTTTTATTATTTTATCAAAACTATTGTACAATATTAATGAAAGACCAATACTTATATGTCTTAATAAGAATCAATCTTAAAATAACAATTCATTGATATATAGTTGTAATTTATTAATAAAGACTAACGTTACTACTGCTTGTGTTTGATTCTTTGATTTTCAGCATATTCGTCAATTTTTTTGCCACATTCCTGAACACAAATATTCCGGGATGTTTGACAATGCATATGAAGCGGTTTGTATTATCTGCCATATGAATATTTTTTAATTATACTTCGAGTATATTTAATGATTTTATGGTTTAAAATCAATTTGAAAGTTTTTTAGAGTCTTTATCATGAAATTATTGTGGTAGCTGCATAGTTTATACAGTAAAAGCTAGATATAACGAACCTTCAAGGGGTAAAAATTTTTGTCCGTTGAATCGAGCTGTTTGTTATATTGAATGGATTTTAGCTTAATTTCATAGCCGAAAGGAAATCCAGGTATATATGTTATAGCGAGATGTGAGTTACATCAAGTTTTGTTTTATCGAGCTTCTACTGTATTCATAGTTCTGCCTTAAAATGTTAAAATTTTTGAATTAGAATATTTATTAATAAGTTGGCAACTTCACATTAATAATGAGGCTAAAAATTAAATCCAAAATAATAATTATGATTTTTTATTTATTTTATTGATAAAAACACAAAAATATTATAAAAACTCAAATTTTGAAAGCTCAGTAAAATTTGACAGAATTCTTGAAATCTGGATTTTCTAGCGGAATACTGGAGAGGTGATAATTCTGGTTATGATACAACAATAGCATTTTTTAGCACAAATACTTCAGCTTTAACTAGGGATGGGCTGAAGACCCAGAGCCATCAGAGATTCTCAAGTATTTAATTGTAGGTGTTTAGCAATTTTAAAAAATTGAAATCTTTTAGACTTTTCCTTATAGGCATCTTTATAGAACTCGACCAGAAATTTATAGGTACGGCGCTGACAAATATATTGAAGTATTAAATAAATTATACTGTATCCGATATTTTCTGGTTAACAATTAATAAATAGAGTTTATATTTTTATGCATTTAAATCATTATTAAACGGGTCAGAATTTCAGTCGAAAAATAGATTAGAAGAACAGTTTACAGAAGAAACGTTTTCGTATTGACGAGCAAATTATATAACTTTCTTGAAAGTGTAATTTCTTTTTTACTTTAGTACTTTTTTACTATTAAACAATTAAAAACGTGCTCTTCATTTCATGAAAACACTTGTTTGAAAACTATTTTCATCAATTGACTTAATTTTATTTGTTTGAATAAAATAACATTTTCAATGACTAAAAATTAGTAAAAAGTTAGAAATATGACTTCCCTTTATGGTGACACATAATTTCTAAAAACAATGAAGGACAAAATACCAATTTCTTGTATTTTTCAATTTTTAACTTAAAAATCAAAAGGGGCCAAGGTATACATTCTTACATTTCATTTTTCTATACCTTATTTCCAGGACTGTCCTGCGCATTGCAGGACATGTGGTAACCCTACTTCCCTTAATCTTTTTAATTTGTAAAACCTATACCTCATTGGGAAGTTCATTGATAAGCTATCCATTAATATAAGTGATATTTGTCCAGCGTTACCAACCGTCTAGTTTTGAGGTTGACAGTCCAGTTTCAGACATTTCGTCCAGTCTTAGTGTGTTCAGAAAATGAAACACTTAGCTGTTCAAATTGTTGTTTATTTTAATCAGTATTAACAGAAAAGTTTTAATATATTCTATATTTAAAGCTTTTAGATTATGATATGCATTATTAACTTATACATTAATTTGTGTTTTATTTTGCACACTTTGAAAAAATAGTTTGTATTAATTCTTTAAAGATTTTACATAATACTAAAAGTCTACCTATAAATTCAATTCAACTATTTGTAACCGTAAAACATAAATAAGTGATTACTAAAATATTGATTCATAGAGCAAATAAGTAAAATTAGAGAAAAGTTAGATTTATATAAATTTGTGTGACTTTTTTCAAATTTGCCAAAATATATCCCTTATTCCTGTTCAGGTTTTGAAATGAACCAAATTTGGCAGCGCTGTATTTGTCCCGAACCTTTAGGTTAGCCTTAATTATTAATACTTTTGTAGACTTCAATCTCTAGTTTGAATTCCAGAATTATTTGTCCATATCTTCATGTTTTCTTTTCACTTTGGATCCTAACAAAGATTATAATAAAAAATAAATTTATTTAAAAATAGATTTTTACTTTTATAGGCGTCAACTGATGAAGATTTAATACTCGAGGCGGCAAATAATGATGAGTTCGATAGATCTTCGAATAAAGTCTATGAAAGAAATATTTCTAATATTTTTAAGCACTTACAAAAGAATCCACTTTATGAGCGATTTCTTGCATATAATGATAGTGTTTGCTCGAAACCAATATTTTGTCGTAGAACATAAAGTTTACTCTATTAGTCAATAATTTGGGGGTCAGTAAGATATAAATTTTATAATCTATTAATTAGTCTAAAAAATGTACAACAGGTACAGAATTAAATTATCGAATCATATCTCAACAAGGTAATTTCAAAATAAAAGGATATTGTATCCAAACAAAATTTATTACCTTTCGTTTTTTTCAGCCACTTTTTCATAATATGACCAATTATAAGGCAAATAATCATTAATTGCTAGATTAGTCCGCTTTAAACCTTTAAAAAAATTAAATTAACTTAAAATATTTAAAACATGCATAAACTGTAAATCCGATTTTTGTGCTTTTGTGTGTTTGTGTATGTGTGAGTATTAGCATTGCTAGCGATGAGCAGGCTCACAGGCTCAGGCTCGGACTTTTTTCAGACTCAAGGCTCGGGTTCAGGCTCGCAATAATTTTCAGGTTCAGGCTCACAATTTGAACCAGGCTCGAGCCTGAAAAGTTCGAGCCTTGCTCATCGCTAAGCATTGCCAACTGCCCTCTTTTAATTTAATAAATCGAATATGAAAACTCTAAAACAAGGTATTATTTCTAAAATTACTATAACAACAATAGTTACATATTTATGTATTTTCTCGTAACCAAATTATTAACTCAATAAGTTTAATACTGCACTGCATAAGTTGCCAGCAGATTGTGCTGATAGGGGAGAAAGTTTTTCTAGGGTTGTAAACGTTAAAGTAAATATTTGTGAAAGGCTAAAACATTTTGGACTTAATGGCGAATTTGCCTTATTTTAAATTATTAGGGATTTATATAAAAATTGCTAATAATTTTAGCGCTATCTTTGTTTGCTATTAATTATCTATTGAATTGATATAATATTTATCGATATTTTATTATAAAAAAGTTTGTTTGTAATCATAATAAAAATCCCTTTATTGAGTTTGCGTTATGGAGATCTTTACAATTTAAGAAAATATTGCCTGAAGTCCAAAATGTTTTAGCCTTTCACATTTAAAGAGTGGTACAAATACAAAAAATATTTTAACTTTATTTTTGTTATTTTTTAAATAAATAACATGTGATAGTGATTGTGAAAAATGATTAGAAATAGTAAATTGTTTAAAATTGTGAAAACTGGTCAATTGTAAAATTGTACAAAGTTAATTTATATAAGTGTTAAATTGAACCCTCATGTGCAATGTGAATCTGACTTTCTCAACAATGAAAGCACTCACACCAAGATATAGGATTAATTTCTGCTTCATATCTGTAAGTGAAGGCATGCTTATGTGCTGCCGAAAACATGTTCACAGAAAAAAATTAAAAAATATTAAACTGTGAAACAAAAAACTTTAAAACGAAAAGAATAAGTAAGAAATTTAAATAACATGTGTATATGCATAGCATAAATAAAATTAAAGTATTTTTTGTATTCGTACCACTATATAATATTTTGATGTAAGGCTTACAACCCTAGAAAAACTTTTTCCCCTATCAGCACAACCTGCTGGCAACGTATACTGCACTATATTGTTTTAAATTTTAAATTTCCAACTCGCGTTGTGTAACAAAAACGAGTATATAGTTTTGTCATTTCTGTCCCCCCCCCCCCCAGCCGATCTCATTGTTTAAATATTAATTCATCTTTAAATACGAGTATATTGCATATATGCACAAGGCAAGGCATGCCTAGGTCTGCATCAAACGTGGCCAAGGTATCCAGCTTAAAATTTCCAGCAAAATTTTTTAAAATAAAATTTTCCCGCCTAAAAAATTAGGATATTATGATTTTTTTCAACATATTTGCAATATATTTCGGATCAAAAATTTATGAGGGGTAGTCTTAATGTCAAAGGTGGTACTAGAGCATAGAATTCGCAAAATTTTCAGTCCCATTCCCATTACCATCATAAATTCTATGCTCTAGGTGATACAAAGGGAACTTTTAAGACCCTTAGGGGGCGTAACATACCACCCACATCCCGGAATTGGCCCTGTCTGGCGTGCATTCCCAAATATTTTCAGAATCTCAAAAATCGTAGCTTGGTCCCACCTTCGATTTTTTAAAGTTTGTTCAAAATTTATCCTTCGTTTCCCCTTTGATAATTTTTGCCCTCTTTTGAGGTTCAAAAAGTGGCAACGCTAATGAGTATCCATCATTGTGTGTGTGTCCGCCAGTTTGTGATGCCTCAATAATTGAAAACATTGAATAATTTTTTTTTGCTATACTGAAATTCATATTTGTCTTTCAAATAATTCAAAAATTTCAATTGAATTGCATATTATGCATCGTATTACATTAAATTATTTCATTTTCAATAATCAGTGGTTAATTATTAAAATTTACAGATAATTTTCAATTAAAGTGACGCAATCTTTTATAAAAATTTATTTTAAATATAGTGTATTTTTACATTGATGCTAAGAGGCCAATAGCCCCCAAGTATTTTCGGACATTTAAGTGTATGTCTGTTTCAATTTTTAGAAATTTCGAATTTCCCGTAATCAGCCGAAAATTCGATATAATACATCAGTTAAATCTTACCATTTTTGAAGCATCTGATCTTCTTGATTTGATCTATATGCATTTCAAGGCTGACTGCATTTTTAAAGCTTAAATAAACATCTATTTTATTGGCACATGTCTTAATCAAATCCTTCATCTCATTCCACACATATAATAATTTTAAATTTTCACATTGGCTTGATTTTGCCAAAATGTTTTTAGCTGAAAATAAAAAATTATCTTTTTCAAATAAAAAAGAGTGCAAAAGATTTAAATAAAACATTATAAGCCACTTGTTTATCAGGAAATATATCAACAATAAAATAATATGATAGATATTATTATCCAAATATATAAATCAGTGAGTTTTTTTGAAAAGAATCTTTGTCTATAACTTTAATATAAAGGGAGTAAAGAAACGTATAACTGATTAGTTTATTGATAGATATCTCAACTTATTGTAATGAATGACTAATGTTGAAAATGAGTTATAGTTTTCTTTACTCTCTTTATATTAGATTTATAACCAAAGGCTAATTTAATAAAAACTCACTGAAATGTTACATATGTAAACTGGTGGAAACTTGCTATTAATAATTAGCGAAACATCTGTGAACCCTGAGTTAGTGAATCTCCCTGTTACAGAATTACTCGAAAACTTACTAAGTTTGCTTGGAGTGTAACATTGATTTTCACTAACTCAGGGTTCACAAATGATCCTCTGATTATTAATAGCAGGTTTCCACCAGTTTACTAATACCTCTTTTTAATGGAATATTTTCAGTTTTATTTCCTCTTATAAGCGGACAATTAGGAGACCATTTTTCATGTTCATCAAAAGGTGTATAGTTTTGTTTCCAATTGTATACCTTTATTAATATTTTGCAAAAATTACACTGTACTAAATCAGGCTTCACTATGAAATAGAAACCATTTGCTGCCAATTCGTTTACGTTTAACCATGGTTTCCGCCATTCCCTGAAGGATAATAAGCGATGCTTTTCATAATTCATTAAGTTATGATCATTAAGACAAATATTTCTCAAAAGTAGATCGATATAAGTGTTGTTATTTCCAAAAGGTTTTGAAATCTTTACAGCCCATTGTTCTTTAGTGTAGATATCACTTGATCTCATAGCCCACAAATGTCTATCTTTAAGAATTTCATTAATATTTTTACATCTTTTTAAGACATCATTTTTAGTCATTCTAACAAATGCTTCAAACAAATTAATATATTTGCACGCGAGCAGTGAAAATTTCATGTCATTGAAATTAATTCTACCATTGTTTAAATTAAAAAATTTTTTTAATTCTTGAATATTATAAAATAATTTTCAATACCTCTTATTTTCAATTCTAAATAAATGACCCAAAACGATACCTAAGCTATAAATGTCAGCTCTTGTGTCATATAATCCTCCATTTCCTACTTCTGGTGCCAAATATATATAATGCCCTCTATCTTGGGAATGAAATTGATTCACATATTTATGAACAGTGGCTAAACTAAAATCAATAATTTTTACAAAATATTTACAGTTTCCTTTAATTTTTAACATTATATTCCATGAGTTTAAGTCTCTGTGAATGATTGGTTTGTTTTGTTTATGCAAATAATTCACACCATTTAGTGTTTGAATTAATATTTCACTCGCGATATAAAACCCCACTTCAGTCAATTTTTCGTTTGAAAAATATTTTAAATCTTTACTCATTTCTTCAATAATATCATTCAAAGTTTTGTCGCATAATTCCATCTGAATGTATAGAATATAATTTGGTGAATAAATTTTAGATCCACTCATATGCGTGAAATCATTTTCAAGCCAAATGTCATAATATTTCATAACATTTTCATTTTTGAGTTTGTAAATGACAGGAGAGGTTTCCAACTCATTTAGAAATTCTTTTTCTCTGTCAGTCTTGAATTTAATCTTTTTTAGAGCAAAATATTTTTCAGATCTATTAGTATTTAATTTTTCCACATTATAGACCTTCCCATAACTTCCTTCTCCAATTTCTTCAATTTCATTGAAATAATTCTCATATTTACCGTTTAGAATCAAACTATCATTAAATAAAATAACTCTATTCTCAATGGATTTGTAATTGATTTTAAGATAATATTCAAAGATATCATCAAATGACTTGAATTTAGTTTCTTTCGGTTCAGTTATCACATTATCTCCACATTTCCCCCAAATATAAAAAATACTTTTTTCTGAAAGTGCTGCTGAAATGCCATAATGAGAATGAGATGCAATTTCAATAAATATTATTGAATTTCTTATACAATTAATCAGAATATTCACATTATGACAGAATCTATTGTCTCCCAACGCATATATATATCCCTCACATGATAACAATAAAGTGTAATAATTACCACAACTTATACTTTTAAAGTTTATTCCGTTGAGTTCAATAATTTTGGGCGAAATGATTGCATTACATTTATTTATCCCTATTTGCCCATAACTATTATTACCCCACCCATAGACACACCCACTTTCTGTCAGAGCCATCGAATGGTAAATACCACATGAAATAGCTTTCACTTTCTGTCCATTAAATGTTTGTAATTTTGTAGGTATTGACACAATTTTATCATGACTTCCAATCCCAATCTGTCCCCAGTCATTCCAACCCCAGGCATACACTTCTCCATTATTAGCCAACACAAGTGTATGACAATAACCACAACAAATATCAATAACATGTTTATCACTCAAATATTTATTAATTTCTGGTTTATATGATTTGCCGTTCAAACCATTGCCTAATACTCCCCAACCATTACAACCCCAACAATAAACTTTTCCATCAGAAGTGCGCGCAATTGTAGTAAACAAACCATTTTTAAAGTCAATAATTTGTTTATGACATAACTCTTCAACAATTGATTCTAAAATTAATGATTTAATTTTCTTCTCGTCATTACTAATGTTTATCACTGAATATCTAATTGTTTTCAAACCATTTCTTTCCAGTTCATAAACTTTATCATCATTTGTAACTATTATTACACTAAAACTTGAAACAAATGATAATTTGATATTTTCGTCGAAACATTTATTTAATTTAACAGAAAGTCTATTATTATTTGCCATTTTATTTCATTTTATAAAAGAAAAATATAAAAAAAAGTTTTACACATCCTGTGCTTTATTTTATATTTTATCTTCAAATAAACCAGTCTTTTATCTTATGATTCAAAAGTAAACAATGTATTTTACATTTATCTATCTTTTAATTAAAGCACAAAATAATTAGACTGTACAAGTTTTATAACAATTTATATCATAAACTTATTTAACAAATGATAATTTGATATTTTTACTGAAACCATCATTTAATTTAAATGAGAGTCTATTATTGTTTTTCACTTAGAATTCACTCAATAACTGAATGCTATAATAATTTTTAACTTGTGTTGTGTAATAAAACGAGTATATAGTTTCGTACGTTGTTTGTGTCACCGCCGATCTTAATTGTTTGACATATATCCTGGTTCTATGCTTTTAATCTACACATTATCTTTAAATAAAAATTATATTATTGAACAATTTCTTATCATACATACGAAGACTTATGTCTCATGACATTTATCAGTTCCTCAATTCCAACACTAAATAATAAAACTCTGAAATTTCAATTACAATAATGAATTGTGAATTTTTTATTTAAATATTTTGAGTAAAACATTTTGAACCACACTTTTACACCAAATAAAAATTATTTAAAAATAAAATTCAATAATTAATAGATAACACTAATAAGGAATTTGCATTCACTTTATGAGCTTTAATTCTATTAATTAGATTGAAATAAATACATCTCTTATTTAATTATAGCTTATCTATAATTTAATAAAAATATATGCGCCATAAATAACAAAGATATTATCTGTTAAATGAATAAACTCTAAGATCTCTTTTAGCTCTAAAACTATAATTATGTTTCTGGTGAACAAAAATTGTAAAAATTTGTACTAATATTAAGTCATCTTTTGTCCGGATTTTAACTACACTAATATTTTCACGAAAAAATCAAAAGATTTTAATAACAGAGCAAAAAATTATTTATATTACATTTATTTTTTTAATTGAAAGATTAGTATAAATAAGGCTTAAATTCAAGAAGAGCTTCATTAAAAATACATAATTAATATCTAATGTTTTTTGTCTCACAAACTCTATCTTCAGAATTATTGATATGATATTTTTGAGAAATAGCATATTTGAACCAAGAATCAATATTTGAAAGAATGTCAACTTATAAACAGGTTTTGTCAAATCTTTGTATCAAAATAGCTTACTTTTGAAAAATTATGTTCATAACAAATTTATATTAGCGAAATATTTCACCGAAAACAGGAGAAAAAGACAAATATTTAATTCTCAAAATGGAGAACGGAGGACACCCTCAATTACCATAGACCTTGAACTCGTAGTTGTAGTAAAAATAATTATATATTAGCTGAGCGATCTCAGGGGAGTATTTTTATAAGTTTTGAAAATCCCTAACCCCTAGCTCTAACCCCTAGATAATCCTGGAGAACTACCCTAGAAGCCTGCATTAACTTATTCTACTAAAAATCCACCATTTATTCAAACAAAAATTTAATGAAATGAAAAAAATATCCTACTATTCAAGAAAAAGTGAGCTAACTATCAAAAAGTTCAAATTGTGTGTTAAAAAGTTATGAGCACATACTTTACTTCAGTTATTTTTTTGAACATCCTGTATGTATTTATATCTGATGAATAATGGTTTTTATTTGTTATTTTAAAGCAGAGGCTGTTCTTCTTTTGCTTTCATATATTTACATGCTGTACAAATATGTAATCGGGAGCACAAATATGATAAATCAGGTGCTATTAAATTCCAATAAAATAGCTTCCTACACTTCTCATTATTAAAATGAAATGCTAATTTTTAGCCTTTGTTTATAAAAATCTTTACAAAAAATTAATTAATTGTTGACAACAGCTGAAAAAATGATTTAATTATAGTCAGTATTATAGTATTATTATCTTAATTAAATACAACATTTAATCAAAGTTTTCACTTTATAAAGATTTTTTTAATTACACTATAAATTACTAGAAACTTATAGAAACAAATTATATAAACATTATTGGAAATCATACCTATTTTCTGTTGATCAAAATGCTTATAAAATAAGAAATTAGCACCGACCTGTTAATGACAAGCAAAAATGTGCTCATATTAATGTTCATTTTTCATAATTCTTTGCTAATTTACCGAATTTCCAGAAAATCCGAAATTTCCTAATTTTTTAACGAAATTGATATTTTTTGTGTTTTATCAATGAAAAAAATAAAAAACGAAAAAACTAACGTTAAATTTTTTTAAAAATTTTAATGAAAAATAGAAAGTTGAAATTGGAATACATTTTAATTTGTTTATGCAATTTGCCTAAACCTGTCGGTCGAACGAAAGCTATTTATTATATTATTTAATCAGATATTGAATAACTTTTATAGTTTTAGATTTATTTGTTGCTATTGTATAACTCAATCATACATGTTCAATTTTAAATGTCAAATAATTGGAGGTCACTAAATGAACCGAAAGTATGGACTGCACTGCATTGCATAGCTGTGATGCACTATCACCTAACCTTAACTTAACTTAACTTAACTGAAGG
>JAQGCH010002633.1:0-12223 GCA_034699485.1 Nanhermannia elegantula
AACCTTCTTTAGCATTTTTACTTATATATTCATTTTTTCCCATTGAAAATTATATATAAGGCGAAACAATAAAAGGCAAAAAGACAAAAGGCGAGATGAAAACAGATAAAAATTTTAAGGCAAAATGACCAAAAGGCGAAAAGACATAAGGCAAAGTGGGTATGAACCGCTTTTTACACCCCAATTAAATTTTAAGAATTTGACTCTTCTGTAGAGCTCAATTTTTTGAAACCTTACCGGTTGTATTTTTTTTAATAAAGTAATTCGTTCAAAGATAGCCCTTAAACAGATATTAAAAACTTTGCTTCCAAAAGTAGGTACAATTTTCAGACTTATATATTTACTAATATAATATCATACATTGTTAGCGTTGAGCAGGCTGAAAGGCTCAGGCTCACAATTTGAGCCAGGCTCGAGCCCGCTGAGCCTCAAAATTTACTCTCAGGAAACATGTATCAAAATCGCGAAACAGACTCTCAAAAGACTATTCAAGCATTAATGTGTTCAGAATTGATGCTTAAGTACTTAAATTTTGAATAAATAGCTCATTTATTATTCGAAATAGAACTCAATTTATTTGTATTGAATAAAATCTCATTTTTCTTCAATTTCACTTACTTAAACCTCTATTCAATGTCATGCTCAAGGCTCAGGCTCGATGGTCCTAGGCTTGACCCTAGGCTCAGTTTTTCTTAATTCGGTCAGGCTCAGGCTTGCCACTGAACCCAAACCCAACTCGAGCTTTGCTCATCGCTTTACATTGAAAACAAAAACTTTGGTGATTTGCATTTTCTTATAATCCTAAGCGCTCTCCAACAAAAAAAAGTTGATAACCGCTGCTCTAATGTATTCAAAAATTAATGCTTATATGCAGTAAAGTAAGCACTCATTCATTTACTTGATGTTGAAGAGACTTTTAAAAGAAAATAAATTACAAACTTTATTCATAATATCGTACTTAAAATCTAATTAACAAAAAATAATATCAGTGTTTCTGTGTGTAGGAAATAATGTAACGAAAATTTTTACAATTATGTTCATATTTTCCACATTAAACTTTTCAAAAGAATTGAAACGCACTGTAAAGTCTATAACAAGAGTGTGACAAGTTCTAGAATCGTCTATAACAGTCTTTTTTGGATACTATCTTTTCAAAGATTAAAAAAATTTTATATTCCACCATTTAATAACAAATATTTATTTAAGTTATTTAAGAAGAGTGTGCCTCTTATTTAGTCGAAGTATTGAATCTCAGCTTTCAAAGTTGAATTTTTTTTCGAAGTTCTCTGATTCCACATTTGAGATCTTCTAATTAATATTAATCCTCAAATATTAATGAAAGACAAGAATATTAATGATGAAACTCATCTTAATAAAATTCATCAAACTTAAATGTAATGTATGGTTCAATTCGCCGAAAGCTTACGCAAAAAATCTATTCATGCTTTGCTATCTTTTCTTTTTCAATACACTTTTTATTTCCGAATATTTACAGTAAGTGTTATATTATTAAACTTTAATAAAAAATAATTATTAAAACTCCACATTACTGGCTATAATACAAATGTCTATAAAATGACCGAAATTTAAATGATTTATTATTAAGAAAAATGAGTCAAATTTTGAAGCATATGAGCATAACTTCACATCCTTAACATAAAAAATGGTTTGATATCATTATCTTTTAAATAAAGTTATTTAACTATAAGATAGATAACAAAGTGACATAAGGTAATGATACAGAATCGTAAGTTGTATTTATTTATAGTCGAAAAAGAGCATCAAAACAAAGGTGACTACAAAGTATGGTTTGTTTGGCAACAATTTAGTGAAGAAAATTTCAGATACATTAATATGAAAAATACAAACTTTTAGAAGTATCGCTTTCGGTGTCTTGCAATTGTCATTTATTCATCAATGCCAACGCCCGATGCGCTGTATTAACTATCAATAGTGCTGAATATCACGAATGGGCATTTGGAACAGTTGTACAGTACAACTTGTACTGTATGTATATTAAAGCATTTTTTATTATTCTTGAATTATATTTTCGAGTTTAATATTTTTTTTAATCTTCATAATTGATGCCATAGAAGTATCCATTTAATGATGAGTTCGGCTTTTAAAGAAATCCAAAAAATTAACTTTTTGTGACAGATATCTATCCCTTTCTGAAATCGATGCAAACTTAAAGCCTGTTTCATAGCATAGAATATTAAATGTCAATCAATACTGTTTGAAGATAGCAATGATTCCGAAGTCAATAATATAAAGACTGTACGCATTATAATAAAGCACCAGTTTATGCCTTAGCAAATCCATAATATTTGATGCATATTTGATTACTATATTGCAGTTCTTCTTTTGACTCGAGATAGTGAACAAGATTTTTATGCTATTTTATGAGATGTCTTAACAAAAGCGTGATATAAACTTAGTATAAGAGGCCTTTAGTAAAGTAAAGCTTAGGTTAGAAAAAGTATTACTGGCGTTTTAATTCTTATTGACTTTTTTGTAATAATGGCTCCTATTGTGTTAACTTTGGTGTAACTTATTTCATGCGGAAAATTAATTGTTTTCTTATGTTTTTTTATTCATTCAACACAAACATGTGAATAGCTTTACATGAAATATGTGAGAAATGAGATAAGTTATCGAGAGATTCGTTTCAATGCTTGAACACTGTTTCACAATATTAAGTTCAATCTAATGATGAATCAGTTTGAGTAAGCGAAGTATAGGCAACTATGCCAATGATTTTTTTAATGGGAAAATTGAGAGTGACGCTTCCAGTTACAAAACTATGCACATCTGCAAGTCGAGTATTGTTTAAATAAACATTTATATGAGCCATTCAAACCAATACTATTTTTTTTCTCAGTTCTTATGAACGGGTCCGTAGCAATACTCATGAAGATTTTAAAAGTGAGAGAAAGCATATTTTAGCAACAAGCCTGTATTTTAAACATAAACATTAATATGAGTTTTTCTAACTTTCAGTTAAACTATTCCCCCTCCCCCGCCGTTCTTTTGAACGGGCCGCTGCTAGGCAAGTTTTAGGCAAGTTGTAGGCAAGTTTTGTCTGTATGTCTGTGACTAGATGCACGCGAGTTCTGGCCATTATATAACAGAACCACTGATATATTTAGGATTAATATCACCTGAACGGCGGTCACTGACCATTTATTTTCCAGAATTGACCAGTGGCCGAGTAAGCGAAGTAAAGGCTACGTCACCAATGCTTTTCAATGGAAAAATTGAGAGACACGTTTCAAGTAACCAAAATGTGCATATCTGTGAAAGTCGAGTACCTTGAGTACCTAACCTTGAGTTAAACTATTTTTTCCACAGTACTTTTGAACGGACCTCTGCTAGTTATTAATATTTATATTTGAAGCCATTTATACTTTAAATTTAATACTTCATTACACTTTAAACAGAGGATTTTCTTCTTCATTTCCTTTGATATTTGACTCAGTTTATTATTGGAACCAAAATTTAAATGAAATTAAGCTCATTTAAGACTAGTTTTAATATAAAAGATCTCTCATACGTCCGTACCCAGCTTTGGTGCCAAAGGAGCTCGAGCTTCTTAAGCATTTTTAGACTTTTAAGGTATGTAGGTCTGTAGCCATAATAAAATTTGTTAAATCTTTGATATTCCCCCCCCCCCCAAACCAGAAAATTCTGGGTACAACACATGTGGCAATAATTAATTTTTCTTGTATAGACTACATTATTTATAAATTATTTTAAAAATTTCTTAAATAATCAGATTTTTTAAAAATTTGATGTGTTGTAAATGAAATTGTAAGATATGTGTCACTTAATTTCTAATATCAAACACACATTGAAACTACCGACCCACAAACCCTTAGTATAGTAATTGATGTTGTATTCCAATTAACACAATGTATTTCCACAAACTCAAATGTTGTGGACTCGCTTCAGATGGTCCAAGTTCTACATTTTGTGATATTTATGTAATGCCTTTTTTCTGTATTAAAATTAACCAAAAATCTGAGATAAATCGTATTATTGAATTAGAAAGTATAAATAATTAAGTTTCAGCTTTATTTTGAAATTCCTTTATCCAGTAAAATAATATATTAATTAGAGCTCAGAAATTCCGGGTATTTCAGGAACCGGGTACCAGTTTTCGAAAATCGGGTGGAGACCCGAGTAATTGACACATATTTCATTAAATCAAATACTTATAAAGATATTCGAAAAGTGGATGCTAAACAAAATACTTTATTTCGAATTGGAACCCGGAATGACGGGAGGGCACCCGTCACGAGCTCTAATATTAATTAAATGTAATTTATTTTTAGACTGAGTGAAAGATTCTTTATTGAATTAATAAAATATTCCGAGAGATTTTCAGGCATTTAAAAATATGCTTCAAAACTATAGAAATTGATTTAAACTGCTTTAAATATATTAAAATTATTAATATAACTGAACATTTACAACAATGACTGATGTCATAAGTATTTTCCCTAATAAAGAATAAATTGAATTTATTTTCTCAATAATATAGTTTTAGTAAAGCAATAACAAGCTTCAAAATAGTGAGAAAAAAATAACTTTTAAACAATTCTTTGAGAGCAATACTTCGTGTAATCTAAGGTTATAATAATGTAAGTAATTTTGAAATTTGATTCGTTTGATGTTAACCATCTAAACCAAATTTTGATGTTATAACTGTTTTTCCTATCCTGGATATTATATTATATATATGTTCAGGCTATTGATAAATCCGGGCATTATGTGAATAGGTTTTGCAATATTGCAGCGCGTGCTGTACTTATTAAATGAAATACGCTTTCGGTTTTTGTATTGAATTCTCAATAAATATTGATAAAAATGTCAGATTCGAGTCTATTTACTATTAAAGAAAGACTTATCGCTAGCGTTTTAGTTCACGATAGGTATGTTCCGACTTATTTTATAGACGATTTTTCAAAAACCGAAAGCACTTAATAAGCAAACCAGCCGTTTCACTAAAGCTCAAAATATTCACATAGTATCCGTACTATTCAATTGCACTCTATATAACTTCTTTACAACGTTCTGGACTTTTATATGAACTATGATTGAAAACTTGAAACGTATAAAAAATTAATGAAAAAAAGTTTCAATGGATTTATTGCTGTGCAAAGCCATACTGTATGGTATCATACAGTACAGAATTTGAAATGAGTTCTTTGAAATTCGCTTACGTCTTCACTACAAGAACACAAAATATGTATTTCATATCAATTTATTTATAGATTAAGGTAAGTATCAGAGAATCATAACATGAAAAGCAAATAGTTATAAAAACATGTCTTAAATCTTTCTAAAAGTTAAATTGATTTCATATTAACAATTCTCAAAATGTCAATAAAATTACAATTACAGTCTGACCCGGTTATTGGCAACCCATTGGTGCATCAGATATGCGTTGCCAATATCCGATCATTAAAATCGTATCAGATCTTTACATCCAAACCTCTACCGTCAAAGTCTTTCAGGCTCTCTTACATTTTGGATTTTATGCTTATCGTTAGGATTGTAATTAATTTACAAATATAATAAAAGACTAAGTATTGACTACATTTTCATAATTGCCAATTACTCTTAAAAGCTCTAAAATGCGATAAAAAATAGAAAATCTAACCTAATTTTATAATATTTAATTTATAGATTTAATTAACTCGAAATTGTTTATATATTTGAAGAATAATTGAGTATATATTTAAGAAAAGGAAAATATGCTCAAAATGTTTAGAAATTGGAAAAACATTTTAGAAGCTAAATAACAAAATTGAATGATTAAACAAAGTTTACTGAAAATTAAAGTTTGGATCGTTATCCAAAAGGCATTAAATTTTAAATGAAAAACTGTATTTTCTTGTTCAACAATAAAGTGACTGATTTTTTCATATGAGGTCTCATTATAAAGTATTGGCAGTTATTTAATGCAGCAGTTCTTATGAGATTCTGCTTTGCAAAAGATTCAAATATTTATCGCTTAGAGTGCATCGAAGTCATATCACTAAATGTGCTCAATTAAAATTGTACTAAAATTAGAATTACTTCATATATGTATTATATTTCCCATTTATGTTTTGTAACAAAATAAAACATTTATTTTGCTGATTAAATCTACTGAAAGTAAAGCCATTAAAGTAAAGTTTATTCTCAATTATATAATCATCTAATGAAAAGCTAATGCTCTGCTTTGGAAAAATGTTGAATTAACTTAATGTTAATGTTATTGCAAATACAGTAAAAAACAATAAATTAAAAGTTTTAAATTCAATGATTAATAGTATAAACGCTTCATTGAACATATTTTGAGAGCATAATGTTTAATATAAATGATCAAAATCTTATGAAAATAAGAAAAAATGTAATGTGAGCTTATAGTTAATGCAATTGAAATATTTTAAGAATAAAATAAGTCATTTTGTCAAAAAATTGTATATTTTTTATTATTTTATTCATACTTACAAGTTATTCATCATTATATTTTAGTTCTAGAGAATCATATAATAAATAGATTTATTACACAGAAAACTTTTGTAATAAGTTAATGCAAAAAGAGTTATTATTCATGCTTTTCTGAAAACATTCATCAACTATTAAATTAAAATTATACTCAAATTGAAAGCAGAAATATTTCTCGTTTGGTTGGCGTAAAGCAGACAAATTCGAGGCAGAACACGATTATCATTCATGTTTGACGTTTTGTGACTCATTCTTCGGGCAGAATAAGAGCAGAACTGCAATACTTGTTGGCTTAAAACAAGTGGGAATTTTCAAATTCATATTGACTTTAATAGTTAATCGACCAGAGCTTCAAAATTTGAAATAATGAGTCAGTTTGAAGAGTGTTACACATATTCAGGTCTGACGTAATCTTTGTGAATCATTCCTTGAATGTGAACCATCAAAAGGATTCTTTGTTTTGTAATTCAGAATAGGAACTTTTGATGGTTTACTTTCGGGAATAAGATATTATACAATGTAATATAGTATTAATTACTAGTATACAAAACTAATTAACTATACATTAGTTATTCTTGAAATGCATTATCATTGCGTGGAATCCTTTGGCATCAGTTTAACTGAAATAAAATTTCAATAGTTTTGATCGAAATAGAAAGCAGGAAATTAAAAGCTCCCAATCATTTAACAAAAATTTTCAATTGAGCTAAAGCTTAATCAAAATATTTTAGTATTCTTCTGGGCTCTTAAAGAATAAAGGAATCAAATAAAAAAGACAACTCTTATCACAATAATATTGTATGAAAAGCTCTTTTATTGTGCGTTATTGTAGTAGTAATTGAATGTCATTGTATTGAACTCAAAAATTGTAAAAGTGAGTGCAATCAAGAATTGCAAAACATAATTTGCGCGTTCGTGTGCACTCTTATCACTTTTTAACTTTTGTCGTTTTTCTCAATTATTTATTAAAGCGATTTCAGCGAAATAATGAGATTGATAGCAAAGGGCAGAACGGAATCCTGCAATATCTGAGATCTTCGTGCAGGGGTTCAACCGCTAACTTATTGTGTACAATTTTTCGAAACAGATTCTCGTTTGCACAATACAAGTCAAACATAGTATACTGTATGGTATTTTTTCCCTTACTCTGGTGTCAGAACAACTATTTTAGAGACGGGAAAATGTATGAGTCGTTAGCGTTATTATAGCAAAGCCTTAAACGCAGGGCTCATAGACGTAGTACAGTAAAAGTTTTTGACGCTCAGCTTCAAGTACGCGTGTCTGCTATGCGAAGATTGATGCCGACCGACTACACTCTTTGTTGAGTGAGTGCGACCATTCTCTGATCCAATTGCAATCTCAGCGATCAGTGCGCGGACTTGTCTCCCAACTTGAGATATCCTCATGTAATTTGTATTACTCATCGAAAAGAAACTTTTCTATTTGGCTTTTTTTTATATTTATGATACTTTTTACTCTTTATTGGTATAACTTTTCCATTTGTTCAAAAGAATTTCAACTGTTTTTCTATTATGTTCAAAATTTAATAAAATGTGTGAGACGTGCATTCCGTTTAAAGTTAAAGTAAGTTTTACAATCATTTATCATATTTTCTGATTCTTCATTAAAAAGTTTTATTTCAATTGAATGAATGATTATCGTTATCATAGTTTTTGAGGAGTTAAAGCGTATTGTATTCCATATACTGTATCTTCGAGTTTTGAAGCAGTTCAAAAAACAATAACATTTATTTGATTTAGACTTCAAAACTAAATAGTCATCAGAAACTATAATAGGTTTGATTGGAATAGACTTTGGAATTGATCAAATAAATATATTGTTCAAATAGTAAAATATAGACTGCATTAAAGCTAAGTTTTCGGCAGTTTGAGAAATGTGGAGGATATTAAGTACCGAACAGTACATCAATTTTAATGATATCCTTGATATAAGAAAGTTATTCAAAAATGACTAAAGTAAGCACAAAAGTTGGGTCATATATTATAGCGATATAAACGATAATGGATGGCAAAAATTTTAATGAACTTTTTTTTGTTATGTTTTATATTATTAAATAAAAGTTGGCCCATATTTTAATTTAGACTGATTTCACTGTTAAATAATAATAACTATGATTGATTAGAACATTCAATTAGTTGACATTTCACTCGTTAACCTCTTAACATCATATAAGTCCACAGCCTATGGGATGTAGTTTGAGATGAACGCAGAGCTGTGTTGCAGCTGCCGCTCATTCTCATTGAAAATACGTTAATAATATCTATATATAGTAAAAGGTGAACAAAAGAAGCAGAAGATATTCCTCTAGTCTGGCAGTAAATAAGCATTTCATATATTAGTCAATTGAAAGTTAACTTTTGAAACATACTTGACTCAGATTCTGATTTTTTTCCTAAAAAGTCGAGTGAAATATTGTTGAGGAGAATAGTTTTATCAAAGCATTGGAAGGGAGTGAGCGTTGAATGAAAAATATGTCTTTAGGAGTGAGTTTGTATGTACTCTTAAACACTGATTAATGAATCTCTTGTCATATTTTCATCTATAAAAAAAATCGTGACATTTGTAATGTCTTCTAAAGATCATTGAATCCCTACGTGACAATTGCTCTTCATTTGCAGGAATTCCTTCATTTACTAAAATGTTAATGAACTTAATCTTAATTTTCATTAAACGTAAGACTAGAGAAACGATGCAAATGGAAGTAAATTAAACTAATTATAGATAAAGTATAGATTACTTTTTAATGTGATAGAAATAAATAAAGTTTTCAAAGTTATTCATAATATTCTGCTCCAAATAGGACTGGCTAGTATTCTGTAAGATAATAAAGAGTTATTATATATTTATACAAATTTATATAATATATGGAGTGCACGAAAGAAATTAAGGCTAAGTGTAGAGCATTTTCTAGTATAAAAGTGATGTCATTTTGATAATACTAGTAAAGAAAAAGTTGTTTTCATGAGTGTCATCAATGAGAGAACATTTATTATAAAAGCTAAACTACATCCACACATAATAGAAAAGCGTGTGAAATGATATCAACTTTTGACGAGAAAAGTAAGTTTGATGAGTTGGTAATCGAGTTGTTCCCTTTTAAGACACTCGAAAACTCTTCTTCTTTCAATAGTGTCTTTCATATGTTTGAATGAAGCGTTCAAATGATATAACTTTCGCTCAGTTTGATTTAGCAGGCATTGTAGCATCACATCAAACAAATCAATAATCAACATTACACACAGTTCTTCAGTGGTTACAGAGAAAATGCATGATATGTTTGCGTTTGTGTCATGTTGTGTGTGAAGCTTATAACGTATACTATACTAGTATTCATCGCATTAGCTAACGCTTCATTGGGAAAAGTTGGCCGAAAAGGCATATCGTATTATATTAATAATATTATACATTATTTGTAAGTTTATATATTTTCCCAAATGTTACTTTAGATTATTTGAATTAATGCTTTTCTTAACGCCATTCTAACTAAAAATTAGATCTTTCTTACACTTCAGTAAATTCTGATTTTCTTATAAAGTTTATTTGATAAATATTTATTACTAGATCTCTATTTTCCCATTTGAGCAGCAAATATATATGGGATCAGACACTGAATCGAAAACCATTTCAAAATAAGATCGGAGACCATTTCACAGATCACTTATATGTGTTGAAAAATGTTAATGTAGTGAAAAAAGAAATTCATAAAACAATAAAGCATTTTATAGCTATGTTCTGCAGAATTACAATACAATAAATATTTGAATAAATTTAATCAAAAGGATCGCTTCGAAAAATGTTTATTCAATTTGGTTTATATTAGGTTAGGTTAAAAGTTTGTCAATTATTTTTGGGAGATAATCATAGCACCAGAAAATATGAACTCTTTCTTATTTGTAACAAAGACATAATAGACCTAAAGTTAATCCTGTCATGAAGTAACTGTTCAAATATTGCATTATTTCTTATTTCGATTTCAGTAAATGGATTTCTTATTATTAGATGAGATTTCTTTACTTGTATTTGACTTATGCATTAGTTAATAATTTATTTTTTTGAGCTATTTTTAAAAATTATTTTATAAAATATTCATTAAATAGTAAAGGTTATTTGTTTTCTGGTGCTATATTGTATTAAAGCAGTTAAAGAATTATTAATACTAACGCATAAAATTATTTTGTCATAAAGTCATTTTGACTCAAAAGATTCGTTAGAACCAAGATTTTTGAAAAATGTTATTGCACTATAATTTTAATATTTATATTCTAATAAATGCATAGAGTCCTTAATTAACTTATATTCAGAAACTCATTCAACTATTCATTATAGAACTTGTATAATAATAAGAAATTCATAATGCTTTTGAACACACTTTGGGAGCAACTCATATCGCATACAAATACTCATTGACAATACAAAAGCATCAGTTGAGCAAAATTTTTATATAATAGTTAAAACCATCTGTGGTTTTTGAAAGCAATACTCCGATAGTTCAATATTATCACTACTATTCAGTGCCATTCAGTGCCGTTTCGAATCGGATAAATTTTGATATTTCCTCTTATGTCCCTTTTTTACTCTTTTAAAAAGTTGATTCATTATACTTTATTATTGGTCCATAAGTAACAGAGCCCTAAAGCACAGGAGTGGTGAAAATTATGCGTGAACTCTATAAATGTAACGAACAGTCAAACAAATCTGTCACTATATGTGCAAATACTCTCTTAGAAGTGTTTTTTCATGGAAAATATTCTGCTTCGTCTTCCGACAAAGAATTTTCAGTCGAGTATCTTTCCAATAAAATTTGCAAATTCTTATTACAGTATAGGATTCAAGAAGCGTGCAATCGATTGCTCAGGAATCAGATTAAATTTCTAAAAAATACTTTACTTTTTCATGCAGTTGTTATTTGAAATGTTTTAGATCTAAACCTAAAACATAGCAAACATTTTATTGAAAGAAAATGATAATATCCCTCACTTAATATCATTTTTAATAAATGTAAAAATATAGTTATAAACAGCGAGTGATTTAGTGATTGACTTTAAATTAAAAAATTGATAGCATTTCACAAATACTTTATAAGAAATATTCCCTGAAATGTCGGTCACATTATTAAAATTGAAATGAGCTCATAATCATATTCTCAGTTTTCTTATTGTTGATTCAATTGAGAACTTAAGAAAGAGTATAATCAATGCTTCTTTACTTATTTATGCAAACGTATTGTCTAATTAAATGAATTCACACTTTAAGAGCAAATCCTGCCTGTATTGCAAGCTCAGCATTATATTTATTATATTATTCAAATTAATTTAACTATTCAAAAATATTTTGAAGAAAACATTAATTATTGAAGGCTTTAGGCTCTGATCCAACAAAAGAAATAATTCAATTTTTTCAATTCCAATTACTGAAGTCTATTCGCAATAATACCATGAAATTGAATTAAATATTAAACTCAAATTAATATAATATTTTAGAATTAAATTATAGCCAAACAAAAAAAATATTGTTTTCCCTTATTTTAAAATTACCAAAAATAAAGTTAAACACAAGTTAACAAAAATAAGCGGATTTCAAAATGAGGCAAATAAAGTAAAATAGAATTATTTACATTGAATGCAAGAGTTAATCTTTTGGCTACAAGTGCTATTCATATAGTTTTAGGAATGAAGAGGAAATGCCTTGAGAAGTAAGCTTTCAC